>JANJXV010000353.1:687500-700000 GCA_024803745.1 Megascapheus bottae | reverse complement strand
CAACTAACCGTAACCCTCACCCTCACCCTACCCCTAACCCTAACCCTGCCCTAACCCTAACCCTAACCCTCCCCATACCCCTACCCCTACTCCTACGCCTAACCCTATACCTAACCCTAACCCTAAACCTAACACTAATCCTACCCCAAACCCTAAACCTAACCCTAACCCTACCCCTAACTCTAACCCTAACCCTACCCCTAACCCTACCCCTAAACCTACCCTACACCTAAACCTAACTCTAACCCTAACCCTAACCCTAACCCTACCCCTACGCCTAACCCTAACACTAACCCTAACCCTAACCCTACCCTGCCCCTTCCCATAACCCTACCCCTACCCCTACACCTAACCGTAAACCTAACCGTCACCCTACCCCTACCCCTAACCCTAACTCTAGCCCTAACCCTAAACCTACACGTAACCCTAATCCTAACCCTAACCCTAACCCTAACCCTAACCGTAACCCTAACCCTAACCCTAACCATAACCATAACCCTAACCCTAACCCTAACCGTAACCCTAAGCCTAACCCTAACCCTACCCTATCCGTAACCCCAACCCTAACTCTAACCCTACCCCTAACGCTAACCCTAAACCTAACACTAACCCTAACCCTAACCCTAACCCTAATCATACACCTAACCCTAATCCTAAACCTAACCCTACCCCTAACCGTAACCCTAACCCTAACCGTAACCCTACCCCTAACCCTAACTCTACCCCTAACCCTAACCTTAACCCTAACTTTAACCCAAACACCTAGTCCTAAGCCTAACCCGAAACCTAACCCTAATCCCACCCTACCCCTATCCTCCCCCTCCCCCTAACCCTAACCCTAACCCGAAAACTACCCCAAACCGTACTTCTACCCCTACCCCTAACCCTACCCCTACCCCTACCCCTAACCCTACCGCTAACCCTAACCTTAACCCTAACCCTACTCCTACCCCTACACCTACTCCTAACCCTACCCCTACCCCTACCCCTAACCCTAACCCTAATCCTAACAGTAGCCTTAGCCCTAGATCTAGCCCTAACCCTAACCTTAGCCTTACCCCTAACCCTAACCCTAACCCTACCACTAACCCTAACCCAAACCCTAAACCTACTCCTAACCCTACCCCTACACCTTACCCTACCCTTAACCGTAACCCTACCCGTAAACCTAACTCTACCCCTAACCCTAACCCTAACGCTAACCCTACCCCTACCCCTACCTCTAACCCTAACCCTAACCCTAACCCTAACCCTGCTCATACCCCTACCCCTACCCCTAACCCTAACCCTAACCCTATCCATACAATTACCCCTAATCCTAACCCTAACCATAACCCTGACCCTAAAACCCTAACACTAACCCTATCCCTAACCTAACACTAATCCTGACCCTAACCCTAACCCTAACCCTAAACATAACCCTAAACCTACCCTTAACCCTAACCGTAACCGTAACCCTAACCTTACCCCTTCCCCTAACGATAACCCTACCCTAACCTAACCATAACCCTACCCCTACCCCTAGCCCTAGCCCTACTCATACCCCTACCTCTAACCCTACCACTAGCCATAACTCTAACCTTAACCATAACCCTACCCCTAACCCTAACCCTACCCCTACCCCTAACCCTAACACTAACCCTAGCCCTAGCCTAACCCTAACCCTAATCCTAACCCTAACCCTAACCCTCCCCCTACCCCTACCCCTACTCCTACGCCTAACCCTATCCCTAACCCTAACCCTAAACCTAACACTAAACCTACCCCAAACCCTAACCCTAACCCTAACCCTAACTTTAACCCTAACCCTACCCCTAACCCTACCCCTAAACCTAACCCTACATCTAAACCTAACTCTAACCCTAACCCTAATACTAACCCTAACCCTAACCCTTTCCCTAAACCTAACCCTAACCCTACCCCTGCCCCTTCCCCTAACCATACCCCTATCCCTAACCCTCACCCTAAAACCCTACCCTGACCCTAACCCTAACACTAACACCAATCCTAACCCTACTCCTACCCTTCCCCTACCCCAAACCCTACCCATAACCCTAACTGTAACCCTATCCCAACCCCTAACCCTACCCCTAACCCTAACCCTAACCTACCCCTACCCCTACACCTAACCATAACCCTAACCCTCACCGTACCCCTAACCCTAACCCTGCCCTAACCCTAACCCTAACTCTAACCCTAACCCTAAACCTACACCTAGCCCTAACCCTAACCCTAAACTTAGCCTTACCCTAACCCTAACCCTAACACTAATTCTAGCCCTAGCCCTAGCCCTAGCCTAACCCTAACCCTAACCCTAACCCTAAACCTAACCCTAACCGTAACCCTAGCCCTAGGCCTAAACCTAACCCTATCACTAACCCTAACCCTAACCCTACCCTTAACCCTAACCCCAATCCTAACCCTAACCCTAAACCCAACCCTAACCCTATTCCTAACCCTAACCCTACCCCTAACCCTAACCCTAACACTAACCCTACCCCTAACACTAAAACTAACCCTACCCCTACCAATACCCCTAACCCTAACCCTAACCCTAACCCCACCCCTAATCCTAACCCTACCCCTAACCCTAACTCCACCCCTAACCCTACCACTACCCCTAACCCTAACCCTATCCCTAACCCTAAGCCTAACCCTAAACCTAACCATAACCCTGCCACTACCCCTACGCCTAACACTAACCCTAACCCTACCCCTAAACCTAAACCTACACCTACCCCAAACCCTAAGCCTTCCCCTAACCCTAACCCTAATCCAAACCCTAAGTGTAACCCTGTCCCTAGCCCTAACCCTACCAATAACCCTACCCCTAACTCTCACCCTAACCCTAACCCTATCCCTAACAGTAACCCTAACCCTAACCCTACCCCTACACCTAACGCTAACCCTAAACCTAACACTAATCCTAAACCTAACCCTAACCATAAACCTACCCTATCCATACCATTACCCCTAATCCTAACCCTAACCATAACCCTAACCCTAACAACCTAACACTAACCCTAACCCTAAACCTAACACTAATCCTAACCCTAACCCTAACCCTAACCCTACCGCTAACCCTAAACATAACCCTAACCCTACCCTTACCCCTAACCCTACCCCTAACCCTAACCCTACCCCTAACCCTAACCCTAATCCTACCCCTACCCCTAACCCTAACCCTAACCCTAGCCCTAGCCTAACCCTAACCCTAATCCTAACCCTAACCCTAAACCTAACCCTCCCTCTCCCCCTCCCCCTACTACTACGCCTAACCCTATCCCTAACCCTAACCCTAAACCTAAAACTAACCCTACCCCAAACCCTAACTCTAACCCTAACCCTACCCCTAACTGTAACCCTAACCCTACCCCTAACCCTACCCCTAAACCTAACCCTACACCTAAACCTAACTCTAACCTTAACCCTAACCCTAACCCTACCCCTACGCTTAACCCTAGCCCTAACCCTAACCCTACCCCTGCCCCTTCTCCTACCCCTACCACTATCCCTAACCCTTACCCTAAAACCCTAACCCTAACCCTAACATTAACTCTAATCCTAACCCTACACCTACCCTTCCCCTACCCCAAACCCTATCCATAACCCTAACTGTAACCCTATCCCAACCCCTAACCCTACCCCTACCCCTAACCCTAACACTACCCCTACCCCTACAACTAACCGTAACCCTCACCCTCACCCTACCCCTAACCCTAACCCTGCCCTAACCCTAACCCTAACCCTCCCCATACCCCTACCCCTACTCCTACGCCTAACCCTATACCTAACCCTAACCCTAAACCTAACACTAATCCTACCCCAAACCCTAAACCTAACCCTAACCCTACCCCTAACTCTAACCCTAACCCTACCCCTAACCCTACCCCTAAACCTACCCTACACCTAAACCTAACTCTAACCCTAACCCTAACCCTAACCCTACCCCTACGCCTAACCCTAACACTAACCCTAACCCTAACCCTACCCTGCCCCTTCCCATAACCCTACCCCTACCCCTACACCTAACCGTAAACCTAACCGTCACCCTACCCCTACCCCTAACCCTAACTCTAGCCCTAACCCTAAACCTACACGTAACCCTAATCCTAACCCTAACCCTAACCCTAACCCTAACCGTAACCCTAACCCTAACCCTAACCATAACCATAACCCTAACCCTAACCCTAACCGTAACCCTAAGCCTAACCCTAACCCTACCCTATCCGTAACCCCAACCCTAACTCTAACCCTACCCCTAACGCTAACCCTAAACCTAACACTAACCCTAACCCTAACCCTAACCCTAATCATACACCTAACCCTAATCCTAAACCTAACCCTACCCCTAACCGTAACCCTAACCCTAACCGTAACCCTACCCCTAACCCTAACTCTACCCCTAACCCTAACCTTAACCCTAACTTTAACCCAAACACCTAGTCCTAAGCCTAACCCGAAACCTAACCCTAATCCCACCCTACCCCTATCCTCCCCCTCCCCCTAACCCTAACCCTAACCCGAAAACTACCCCAAACCGTACTTCTACCCCTACCCCTAACCCTACCCCTACCCCTACCCCTAACCCTACCGCTAACCCTAACCTTAACCCTAACCCTACTCCTACCCCTACACCTACTCCTAACCCTACCCCTACCCCTACCCCTAACCCTAACCCTAATCCTAACAGTAGCCTTAGCCCTAGATCTAGCCCTAACCCTAACCTTAGCCTTACCCCTAACCCTAACCCTAACCCTACCACTAACCCTAACCCAAACCCTAAACCTACTCCTAACCCTACCCCTACACCTTACCCTACCCTTAACCGTAACCCTACCCGTAAACCTAACTCTACCCCTAACCCTAACCCTAACGCTAACCCTACCCCTACCCCTACCTCTAACCCTAACCCTAACCCTAACCCTAACCCTGCTCATACCCCTACCCCTACCCCTAACCCTAACCCTAACCCTATCCATACAATTACCCCTAATCCTAACCCTAACCATAACCCTGACCCTAAAACCCTAACACTAACCCTATCCCTAACCTAACACTAATCCTGACCCTAACCCTAACCCTAACCCTAAACATAACCCTAAACCTACCCTTAACCCTAACCGTAACCGTAACCCTAACCTTACCCCTTCCCCTAACGATAACCCTACCCTAACCTAACCATAACCCTACCCCTACCCCTAGCCCTAGCCCTACTCATACCCCTACCTCTAACCCTACCACTAGCCATAACTCTAACCTTAACCATAACCCTACCCCTAACCCTAACCCTACCCCTACCCCTAACCCTAACACTAACCCTAGCCCTAGCCTAACCCTAACCCTAATCCTAACCCTAACCCTAACCCTCCCCCTACCCCTACCCCTACTCCTACGCCTAACCCTATCCCTAACCCTAACCCTAAACCTAACACTAAACCTACCCCAAACCCTAACCCTAACCCTAACCCTAACTTTAACCCTAACCCTACCCCTAACCCTACCCCTAAACCTAACCCTACATCTAAACCTAACTCTAACCCTAACCCTAATACTAACCCTAACCCTAACCCTTTCCCTAAACCTAACCCTAACCCTACCCCTGCCCCTTCCCCTAACCATACCCCTATCCCTAACCCTCACCCTAAAACCCTACCCTGACCCTAACCCTAACACTAACACCAATCCTAACCCTACTCCTACCCTTCCCCTACCCCAAACCCTACCCATAACCCTAACTGTAACCCTATCCCAACCCCTAACCCTACCCCTAACCCTAACCCTAACCTACCCCTACCCCTACACCTAACCATAACCCTAACCCTCACCGTACCCCTAACCCTAACCCTGCCCTAACCCTAACCCTAACTCTAACCCTAACCCTAAACCTACACCTAGCCCTAACCCTAACCCTAAACTTAGCCTTACCCTAACCCTAACCCTAACACTAATTCTAGCCCTAGCCCTAACCCTAACCCTAGCCCTAGCCCTAGCCCTAACCCTAAACCTAACCCTAACCCTAACCCTAGCCCTCGCCCTACCCCTACCCCTAACCCTAACCCTAACCCTACCCCTAACCCTAAACATAACCCTATCCCTACCCTTACCCCTACCCCTACCCCTACCCCTAACCCTAATACTAACCCTAACCCTACACCTAACCCTAACCCTAAACCTACCCTTAACCCTAACCGTAACCCTAACCCTAACCTACCCCTACCCCTAACGATAACCCTACCCTAACCCTAACCATATCCCTACCCCTACCCCTACCCCTACCCCTACTCATACCCCTACCTCTAACCCTACCAATACCCATAACACTAACCTTAACCGTGACCCTACCCCTAAACCTAACCCTACCCTAATCCTACCCCTACCCCTAACCCTAACCCTAACCCTAGCCCTAGCCTAACCCTAACCCTAATCCTAACCCTAATCCTAACCCTAACCCTAACCCTTCCCCTACCGCTACCCCTAATCCTACGCCTAACCATATCCCTAACCCTAACCCTAAACCTAACACTAACCCTACCCCAAACCCTAACCCTAACCCTAACCCTACTCCTAACTGTAACCCTAACCCTACCCCTAACCCTACCCCTAAACCTAACCCTACACCTAAACCTAACTCTAACCCTAACCCTAACCCTAACACTACCCCTACGCCTGCCCCTTCTCCTACCCCTACACCTATCCCTAACCCTCACCCTAAAACCCTAACCCTAACCCTAACCCTAACCCTAATTCTAAACCTACTCCTACCCTTCCCCTACCCATAACCCTAACTGTAGCCCTATCCCAACCCTTAACCCTACCCCTACCCCTAACCCTAACCGTACCCCTAACCCTACACCTAACCATAACCCTAACCCTAACCCTACCCCTAACCCTAACCCTGCCCTAACCCTAACCCTAATCTAACCCTAACCAAAAACCTACACCTAACCCTAATCCTAACCCTAACCCTAACTCTACCCCTAACCCTAACCCTAACCCTAACCCTACCCCTAATCCTACACCTAACCGTAACCCTAACCCTCACCCTACCCCTAACCCTAACCCTGCACTAACCCTAACCCTACCTCTAAACGTAAACCTAAACCTAACCCTAACCCTAACCCTAGCCCTCACCCTAACTCTACCCCTAACCCTAAACCTAACCATAACCGTTACCCTACCCCTATCCCTACCCCTAACCCTACCCCTAACCCTAACCCTAAACCTAACCCTACCCCTACCCCTAACCTTAACTCTAAGCCTAAACCTAACCCTAACGCTACCCCCTCACCCTAACCCTAGCCCTAGCCCTAAATCTACCCCTATCTCTAACCCTTACCGTAACCGTTACCCTACCCCTACTCCTATCCCTACCCCTAACCCTACCCCTAACCCTAATCCTAACCCTACCATTAACTCTAACCCTACCCCTACCCCTAACCCTAACCCTAACCCTACCCCGAACCGTAACCCTAACCCTAACCCTACCCCTATCTCTAACCCTAATCTAACCCCAACCCTAACCCTAATCATAACCCTAACCCTACCCCTCCCCCGACGCCTACCCCTACCCCACCCTTAACCCTCCCCCTCCCCCTACCCCTACCCCTAACCTTAACACTACCCCTAAGCCTAAGCCTAACACTACCCCTAAGCCTAACCCTAAGCCTAACCCTAACCGTAACTCTACCCCTGCCCCTACCCCTAACCCTACCCCTAACCCTCCCCCTCCCCCTCCCCCTAACCCTAAACCCAAACCTAAAACCATAACCCTAACCCTAACGCTAACAATAACCTTACCACTACCCCTGCCCCTTCCCCTACCCCTAACCATAACCATAACCCTAAAACCCTAACCCTAACACTAACCCTAAACCTAAACCTAACCCTAACCCAAACCCTACCTCTAGCGCTAACACTAACCCTAACCCTACACCTAACGCTAACTCTAAAACTAACCCTACCCTGAACCGTAAACCTAACCCTACCCCTACTCCTAACCGTAACCCTAACCCTAACCCTAAACCTAACCCTAAACCTACCCCTACCCCTAACCCTAACTCTAACCCTACACCTAATCCTAACCCTAACCCTAACCCTACCCCTACCCCTAACTCTAAACCTAACCCTACGCCTACCCCTACCGCTAACCCTACCCCTACCCCTAACACTAACCCTACCCCTACCCCTACCCCAAAACCTACCCCTACACCTACCCTTAACCCTAACCCTAAACCTAACACTAAACCTAACAATAACCCTAGCCCTAGCCCTAACCCTAAACCTAACCCTAACCCTCCCCCTAACCGTAATCCTAACCCTAACCCTAAACCTACCCCTGCCCCTAACCCTAACCATACCCCTAACCCTAACCCTAACCCTAGCCCTAACCCTAACCCTAACCCAAACCCTAACCCTACCCCTAATCCTAACCCTAACCCTAACCCTAACCTAACCCTAACTCTAAACCAAACCCTACCCCTACCCCTGACCCTAACCCTAACCATTACCTTAACCCTAACCCTAACACTACCCCTAACCCTAACCCGAACCCTAACACTAAACCTAACCCTAACCCTAACCCTAACCCTACTCCTAACCCTAACCCTACACATAACCGTACCCCTAACCCTAACCCTAACCCTACCCCTAATCCTAATGCTAACCCTAACCCTACCCCAAACCCTAATCCTAAACCTACCCTTAACCCTAACTGTAACCCTAACCCTACCCCTACCCCTACCCCTAATGATAACCCTAAACCTAACCCTAACCCTACCCCTAACTCTAACCCTAACCTAACCCCAACCCTAAACCTAATCATACCCCTAACCCTACCCTTAACCCTACCCCTCCCCCTACCCCTACCCCTAACCCTACCCCTCCCCCTACCCCTAACCCTAACCCTACCCCTAAGCCTAAGCCTAACACTACCCCTACCCCTAACCCTAACCCTAAACATAACTCTAAATCTACCCCTGCCCCTACCCCTCCCACTAACCCTAACCCTTCCATTACCCCTAACCCTAACCCTAACCCTAAACCTAAACCTAAAACCATAACCCTAAACCTAACCCTAACAATAAGCCTAACACTAACCCACCCCGTCCCCTACCCCTAACCATAACCCTAACCCTAAAACCCTAACCCTAACCCTAACCCTAAACCTAACCCTAACCCAAACCCTACCTCTAGCGCTAACCCTAACCCTAACCCTACACCTAACGCTAACTCTAACACTAACCCTACCCTGAACCGTAACCCTGACCCTACCCCTACCCCTACCCCTACCCCTAACCCTAACCCTAACCCTAACCCTAAACCTACCCCTACCCCTAACCCTAACCCTAACTCTAACCCTACACCTAATCCTAACCCTAACCCTAACCCTACCCCTACCCCTGACTCTAACCCTAACCCTACCCCTACCCCTAACTCTAAACCTAACCCTACCCCTACCCCTACTGCTAACCCTACCCCTACCCCTACCCCTAACACTAACCCTAACCCTAACCCTACCCCTAACCCTAACCCTACACATAACCCTACCCCTACCCCTAACCCTTTCCCTAACCCTAAAGCTAACCCTAACCCTACACCAAACCCTAATCCTAAACCGACCCTTAACCCTAACTGTAACCCTAACCCTAACCCTAACCCTACCCCCAACGATAATCCTACCCTAACACTAACCCTATCCCTAACCCTACCCCTACCCCTAAGCCTACTCGTAACCCTACCTCTAACCCTGCCCCCACCCCTAACCCTAACCGTAACCCTAAACCTACCACTAATCCTAATCCTACCCCTAACCCTAACACTAACATTACCCCTAATCCTAACCCTCACCCTAACCCTAGCCCTAGCCTAACCCTAACCCTAACCCTAATCCTAACCCTAAACCTAACCGCCCCCTCCCCCTACACCTACCCCTACGCCTAACCCTATCCCTAACCCTCACCCTAAACCTAACACTAACCCTACCCCTACCCCTACCCCTACCCCTAACCCTAACCCTACCCTTAACTGTAACCCTAACCCTACCCCTAACCCTAGCCCTAAACCTAACCCTACACCTAAACCTAACCCTACTCCTACCCCTAACCCTAACCCTAACCTAACCCTACCCCTACCCCTACCCCTAACCCTAACACTAACCCTACCCCTGCCCCTTGTCATACCCCTACCCCTAACCCTAGCCCTCACCCTAAAACTCTAACCCTCAACCTAACCCTAACCCAAACCCTACTCCTAACCCTACTCCTACCCTTCCCCTCTCCCAAACCCTACCCATAACCCTAACTGTAACCCTATCCCTACCCCTATCCCTACCCCTAACCCTACCCCTAACCCTACCCCTAATCCTAGCCCTCACCCTAAAACTCTAACCCGAAACCTAACCCTAACCCAAACCCTACTCCTAACCCTGCTCCTACCCTTCCCCTACCCCAAACCCTACCCATAACCCTAACTGTAACCCTATCCCTACTCCTATCCCAACCCCTACCCTACCACTGACCCTAACCCTACCCCTAATCCTAATCCTACCCCTACCCCTAACCCTAACCCTACCCATAACCCTAACCCTAACCCTAACCCTAGCGCTAGTCTAACCCTAACCCTAACCCTAATCCTAACCCTAAGTCTAACCGCCCCCTCCCCCTAAACCTACCCCTACGCCTAACCGTATCCCTAACCCTCACCCTAAACCTAACACTAACCCTACCACTAACCCTAACCCTAACCCTACCACTAACTGTAACCCTAACACTACCCCTAACCCTACACCTAAACCTAACCCTACACCTAAACCTAACTCTACCCCTAACCATAACCCTAACCCTAACCCTACCACTACCCCTAACCCTAACCCTAACCCTAACCCTACCCCTGCTCCTTGTCATACAGCTACCCCTAACCCTAGCCCTCACCCTAAAACCCTAACCCTAAACCTAACCCTAAACCTAACCCTAATCCTACCACTATTCCTACCCTTCCCCTACCCCAAACCCTACCCATAATCCTAACTGTAAACCTATCCCTACCCCTAACCCTACCACTAACCCTACCCCTAACCCTAACCCTAACCCTACCCCTACCCCTAACCCTACCCCTAACCAGACCCCTAACCCTACCACTACCCCTACCCCTACCGCTACCCCTACCCCTAACCCTGCCTCTACCCCTACCGCTAACCCTAACCCAGCCCTAACACTAGCCTTAGCCCTAGACCTAGCCCTAACCCTAACCCTAACCTTAGCCTTAGTCCTAACCCTAACGCTAACTCTAGCCCTAGCCCTAACCATAACCATACCCTAGCCCTAACCCTAACCCTAACACTAACCTTAACCCTAACACTAGCCTTAGCCCTAGACCTAGCCCTAACCCTGACCCTAACCTTAGCCTTAGCCCAACCCTATCCCTAAGCCTAACGCTAACTCTAGCCCTAGCCCTAACCCTAAACCTACCCTACCCTAACCCTAAACCTAACCCTAAACCTACCCCTAACCCTAACCCTAGCCCTCGCCCTAACTCTATCCCTAACCATAACCATAACCGTAACCCTACCCCTACTCCTATCCCTACCCCTAACCTTAACCCTACCCCTACCCCTAACCCTAACCCTAACCCTAACCCTAACCCTAGCCCTAACCCCAACCCTAACCCTAACCATAACCCTACCCCTAATCCTAACCCTAACCCTAACCCTAAGCCTAAACCTATCCCTAACCCTAACCCTAACCCTAACCCTGCCACTAACCCTACGCCTAACCCTAACCCTAACCCTACCCCTAAACCAAACCCTAACCCTAACCTAACCCTAACCCTAAACCAAACCTTACCCCTACCCCTGACCCTAACTCTAAACCTAACCTTAACCCTACCCCTAACCCTACCCCTAACCCTGACCCGAACCCTAACCCTAAACCTACCCCTAACCCTAACCCTAACCCTATTCCTAACCCTAACCCTACCACTACCCCTAACCCTACGCTAACCCTAACCATAACCCTTACTCTACCCGTAACGCTACCCCTAACCCTAACCCTAACCATAACCCTAACCCTCCCTCTAACCTAACCCTACCCCTAACCGTAACCCTAACCCTAACCCTAAACCTAACACTAACCCTACTCCTAACCCTACACTTACCCATAACCCTAACCCTAACCCTAACCCTACAACTAACTGTAAACCAAAACCTAACACTTCCCCTAACCCTAGCCCTAGCCCTAACTCTACCCGTAACACTAACCCTAACCGTAACCATTACCCTACCCCTACACCTATCCCTACCCCTAACCCTAACCCTAACCCCAACCCTAACCCTACCCCTAACACTAAAAGTAACCGTAACCCTAACCCTAACCCTACCCCTAACCCTAACCCTATCCCTACCCCTACCCCTACACCTACGTCTAACCCTACCCCTACCCCTACCCCTAACCCTAACCCTACCCATAACATTAACCCTACACATAACCCTACCCCTATCCCTA
>JANJXV010000353.1:677500-680000 GCA_024803745.1 Megascapheus bottae | reverse complement strand
AACCCTAAACTTAATGTTAACCCTAACCCTAAACCTAACCTTAATGCTAACCCTAACCCTAATCCTTAACCTAACCCTAACACTAACCCTAACACTAACCCTTACCCTTACCCTAACCATATCCCTAAACTTACTGCTAACCCTAACCCTAACCCTAACCCTTACCCTAACCCTAACCATAAACTTAATGCTAACCATAACCCTAACCCTAATCCTTACCTTAACCCTAACACTAACCCTAACCCTAACCCTTACCCTTACCCTAAACCTAACCCTAAACTGAATGCTAACCCTAACCCTAACCCTTACCCTAACCGTAACCCTCTTTCTAATCCTTATCCTAACCCTTACCCTAACCCTAACCCTTACCCTAACCCTTACCCTTTCCCTAACCCTACCCTAACCCTAACCCTAACTCTAACCCTAACCGCTAACCCTCACCCCAACCCTAACCCTTATCCTTACCCTAACCATAACCCTAACCCTAACCTTAACCCTAATCCTTATCCTTACCCTAACCCTACCCGTAATGCTAACCCTAACCCTAACCCTAACACTAACCGTAATCCTTACCCTAACACTAACCCTAACCCTAAACCGAACCCTTACACTTACCCTAACCGTAACCCTAACCGAAATGCTAACCCTAACCCTAACCCAAACCTAAACCTTACCCTAACCCTAACCCTAACCCTAATCTTTACCCTAACCCTTACTCTTACCCTAACCCTAACCCTAAACCTAACCCTAAACCTAACCCTAACCCTAACCCTTACGATTACCATAACCCTAGCCCTAAACCTAACCCTAACAATAACCCTAACACCTAACCCTAACCCTAAACCTAACCCTAACCCTAACCTTAACCCTAACCCTAACCCTAACCCTTACCCTAACCCTAACCCTAAACTTAATGCTAACCCTAGCCCTAACCCTACTCCTTACCCTAACCCTAACACTAACCCTAACCCTAACCCTTACCCTTACCCTAACCCTAACCCTAAACTGAATGCTAACCCTAACCTTTAACCTAACCCTAACCCTAACCCTAATCCTTACCCTAACTCTTACCCTAACCCTAACCCTTACCCTAAACCTTACCCTTTCCCTAACCCTAACCCTAACCCTAACCCTAACTCTAACACTAAACCCTAACCCTAACCCCAACCCTACCCCTTATCCTTACCCTTTCCCTAACCCTAACCCTAACCCTAACCCTTACCCTTATCCTAACCCTAACCCTAACCTTAATACTATCCCTAACCCTAACGCTAACCCTAACCCTAATCCTTACCCTAACCCTAAACCTAACCCTTACCCGAACCCTTACCATTAACCTAACCCTAACCCTAACCCAAATGCTAACCCTAATCCTAACCCTAATCCTTACCCTAACCCTAAACCTAACCCTAAACCTTAACCTAACCCTTACTCTTACTCTAACCCTAACCCTAAACCTAAGCCTAACCCTAACCCTAACACTTACTCTAAACCTAACCCTAACCCTAACACTTACCCTTCACCTAAACCTAACCCTAAACCTAACCCTAACAATAACCCTAACACTTAACCCTAACCCTAACCTAACCCTAACCCTTACCCTTACCTTAACCCTAAACCTAACGTTAAGGCTAACACTAACCCCTAACCTAACCCTTACCCTTACCCTAACCATAACCCTAATCCTTACGCTAACACTAAACTGAACCCTAAACCTAACCCTTACGCTTTCCCTAAGCCTAACCCTAACCTAACTGTAACCCTAACATTAAACCTAGCCCTTAACCTTACCCTAACCCTAAACCTAAACATAAACCGAACCCTAATCCTAACCGTAATCCTAACCATAACCCTAACGCTTACTCTTACCCTAAACCTAACCCTAAATCTAACCCTAACCCTAACCCTAACCCTAAACCTAACCCTTACAGTTACCCTAACCTTAACCCTAAACCTAACCTTAACCCTAACCCTACTCCAACCCTAACCCTAACCCTAACCCTAACCTTACTCTTACACTAACCTAACACTAACCCTTACACTAACCCTAACCCTTACCCTTACCAAAACCCTAACCCTAACCCTAACACTAACCCCTAACCCTAACCCTAACCCTAACCCTTATCCTTACCCTAACCCTAACCCTAACCCTAAATCTAACCCCTAACCCTAACCCTAACCCTAACCTTAACCTCAACCCTAAACTTAACCCTAATCCTTACCCTTACCCTCACCGTAGCCCTAACCCAAATCCTAACCCTTACCCTTACCATAACCTTAACCCTAAACCTAACCCTAACCCTAACCCTAACCTTAACCCTAACCCTTACCCTTACCCTAACCCTAACCCTAACCCTAAGCCTAAACCTAACCCTAACCCTAACCGTCACTCGTACCCTTACCCTAACCCTAACCCTAAATCTAACCCTAAACCTGACCCTAAACCTAAACTTTACCTTTACTCTAAACCTAACCCTAACCCTAATGCTAACCCTTACCC
>JANJXV010000353.1:662500-675000 GCA_024803745.1 Megascapheus bottae | reverse complement strand
CCTAACCCTAACCCTTACCGTAACCCTTACCCTTTCCCTAACCCTAACTCTAACCCTAACCCTAACCCTAACCCTTACCCTAACCCTAACCCTAACCTTAATGCTAACCCTAACCCTAACCCTACTCCTTACCCTAAACATAACCCTAACCCTAACCCTAACCCTTACCCTTACCCTAACCCTAAACCTAAACTTAATGCTATCCCTATCCCTAACCCTAACCCTAACCCTAATCCTTACCCTAACACTAACCCTAACCCTAACCCTAACCCGAACCCTTACCCTTACCCTAACCTTAACCCTAACCGAAATGCTATCCCTAACCCTTACCTAACGCTAACCCTAACCATAAACGTTACCCTAACCCTTACTCTTACCCTAACCCTAACCCTAAACCTAACCCTAACCCGAAACCTAACACTTACCCTTACCCTAATCCTAACCCTAAACCTAACCCTAACAATAACCCTAACAGCTAACACTAACCCTAAACCTAACCCTAACCCTTACCCTTACCCTAACCACAACCCTAATCCTTACCCTAACCCTAAACCTAACCCTAAACCTAACCCTTTCCCTTTCCCTAACCCTAACCCTAACCCTAACCTAACCGTAACCCTAACACTAAACCTAACCCTTAAACTTACCCTAACCCTAAACCTAAACCTAAACCGAACCCTAATCCTAATCCTAATCCTAACCCTAACGCTAATCTTAACCCTAACCCTAACCCTATCCCTAACCCTTACTCTTACCCTAATCCTAACCCAAACCTAACCCTAACCCTAACCCTAAACCTAACCCTTACCCTTACCCTAACCTTAACACTAAACATAACCCTGACCCTAACCCTACCCCTAACACCTAACCCTAACCTTACCTTTACACTAACCCTAACACTAACCCTTACACTAACCCTAACCCTAACCCTAACCCTTACCATAACCCTAACCCTAACCCTAACCCTTACCCTTAACCTAAACCTAACCCTAAACTTAACCCCAACCCTAAACCTAACCCTAAACCTTACCCTTACCCTAACCATAACCCTAACCCAAACCCTAAACCTTACCCTAACCCTAAATCTTAACCTTACCCTAACCCTAACCCTAACCTTAACCCTAACTCTTACCCTTACCCTAACCCTAACCCTAAGCCTAAACCTAACCCTAACCCTGAACCTCACACGTACCCTTACCCTAACCCTAACCCTAAACCTATCCTAACCCTTGACCTTAAAGCTAAACCTTACATTTACCCTAAACCTAACCCTAACCTTAACCCTAACCCTAACCATTACACTTACCTTAACCCTAAACCTAACCGTAACCCTAACCCCTAACCCTCACCCTAACCTAAACCTTACCCATACCTTAACCCTAAACCTAACCCTAACCCCTAACCTTGACCTTAAACCTAACCCTTACCCGTACCGTAACCCTATCCCTAACCTTAACCCTAACCCTAACACTAACCATAACCCTAACTCTTACCCTTACCAAAACCCTAACACTAACTCTAAACCTAACTCTTAACTTACCCTAACCCTAAAGCTAACCATTATCCTTACCTTAACCCTAACCCTAACCCTAACCCTAACGCTTACCCTAACCCTAACCCTAACCCTAATCCTTAAGCTAACCTTAACCCTAACCATAACCCTAACCTTTACCCTTTCCCTAACCCCAACCCTAACCCTAACCCTAACCCAAACCCTAAAACTAACACTTACCCTTACCCTAACCCTAACCTAACCTTAATGTTAAACCTAACCGTAACCCTAACACTTCCATTAACCCTAACCCTAACCCTAATCCTTACCCTAACACTAACACTAACCCTAATCATTACACTTTCCCCAACCCTAACCCTAACCCTAACCCTTACCCCTACCCTAACCCTAACCCTAACCCTAAACTTAACCCTAACCCTAACCCTAACCCTTACCCTTACCCTAACCCTAACCCTAAACCTAACCCTAACCCTAACCATAACCGTAACCCTTAAACTTTCCTTAAACCTAACCCTAAACCTAACCCTAACCCTAACTCTAAACCTAACCCTAAACCTAACCTTAACCCTTACCCTTACCCTAACCCTAACCTTAACCCTAATCCTAACCATAACATTAACCCTAACCCTTACCTTACCCTAACCCTAACCCTAACCCTA
The DNA here is from genome assembly GCA_024803745.1 of Megascapheus bottae. Taxonomy (NCBI): domain Eukaryota; kingdom Metazoa; phylum Chordata; class Mammalia; order Rodentia; family Geomyidae; genus Megascapheus; species Megascapheus bottae. The sequence goes on along the minus strand of JANJXV010000353.1, from coordinate 672,828 downwards.
ACCCTAACCCTAACCCTTACACTTATCCTAATCATAACCCTAACCCTAACACTAACCCTAACCCTAACTCTCACCCTTACCTAACCCTAACCCTAAACCTTACCCTTACCCTAACCCTAACCCTAACACTAACCCTAACCCTCACCCTTACCCTTACCCTAACCCTAACCCTAACCCTAACCCTAAACCTAACCCTAAACCTAACCCTAAATCTAACCCTAACCCTAACCCTAACCATTACCCTAACCCTAACCCTAATCCTTACCCTAACGCTAACCCTAACCCTTACCCTTACCTTTTCCCTAACCCTAACCCTAACCCTAAAACTAACCTTAACCCTAACCCTAACCCTTACACTTACCTTAACCCTAACCCTAAACCTAAACCTAACGCTAATCCTAACCCTAAACCTAACCTTAGCCCTAACCCTAAACCTTACCCTAACCCTTACCATTACCGTAAACCTAACCCTAAACCTAACCCTAACACTAACCCTAACCCTAACCCGTAACCTAATCCTAACCCTAACCCTAAACCTTACCCTAACCCTTACCCTTACCGTAACCCTAACCCTAAACGTAACCCTAAACCTAACCCTAACCCTAACCCTAACCCTTACTCTTACCCTAACCCTAACCCTTTCCCTAACTCTAACACTAACGCTAAACCTAACCCCTAAACCTAATCCGTACCCTAATCCTAACCCTAACCCTAATCCTTACCCTAACGCTAACCCTAACCCTAACCCTAAACCTAATCTTAACCCTAATCCTAACCCTAACCCTAATCCTTACACTTACCCTAACCCTAACCCTAACCTTTATGTTAACCCTAACCCTAACCCTAACGCTTACCCTAACCCAAACTCTAACCCTAATCCTAACCCAACCCTAACCCTAACACTAACCCTAACCCTTACCCTTTCCCTAACCCAAACCCTAACCCTAACCTTAACCCTAACCTAACCCTAACCCTAATCCTTAATCTTACCATAACCCTAACCGTAAACCTAAAGTAACAACAATCCTAACCCTAACCCTAACCCTAACCTTAACCCTAACCCTAACCCTAACCCTTAACCTTACCCTAACCCTAACCCTAAACCTAACCCTAACCCTAACCCTAAATATTACCCTTACCCTAACCCTAAACCTTACCCTAACTCTAACCCTTACCCTTACCCTTACCGTAACCCTAAACTTAACCCAAAACCTAACCCTAACCCTAACATTAACCCCAATCCTAAACTTAACCCTAACCCTATCCTTAACCCTAACCCTTACCCTTACCCTAATCCTAACCCTAACCCTAACACTTACCCTTGCCATAATCCTAACCCTCACCCTAACCCTTACCCTAACCCTAAGCATAACCCAATCCCTAACCCAAACCCTAACCTTAACCCCAACTCTAAACCTAACCCTAACCCTAACCTTTACCCTAACCCTAATCCTAACCCTAACCCTAAAATTAACACTTATCCTTGACCTAACCCTAACCCTAACCCTAACCCTTAGCCTAAACCTAACCCTAAACCCAAACCTAACCCTACAACTAACCCTAAACCTAAACCTAACCCTTACCCTTACCCTTACCCTAACCCTAACCATAAACCTAACCGTAACCTTAACCCTAACCCTAACCCTTACCCTTACCCTAACCCTAACCCTAAACCTAATCCTAATCCTAATCCTAACCCTAACCCTAACCCTAACCCCTAACCCTAACCCTAACCCTAACCCTTACCCTTATAGTAACCCTAACCCTAACCCTAACCCTAACACTTACCCTTAACCTAACTCTAACCCTAACCCTAACCCTTACCCTTATCCCAACCCTAACCCTAACCCTAACCCTAACACTTACCCTTAACCTAAATCTAACCCCAACCCTAAATGTAACATTAATCCTAACCCTAACCCTAACCCTTACCCTTACCCTAACCCTAACCCTAATCCTAATCTTTACCCTAACCCTAACACTTTTCCTAACCCTAACCCTTATCCTAACCCTTACACTAACCCTAATGCTAACCCCCACCCTAAACCTAACCCCTAACTCTAACCCTACCCCTAACCCTTACCCTTACCCTAACCCTAACCCTAACCTTAACCCTAACCCTAACACTAACCCTAACCCTAACCCTAACCCTAACCCTAACCCTAACCCTTACCCTTACTCCAACCCTAACCCTAACCTTAACCCTAACCCTAACCCTAACACTAACCCTAACCCTAACCCTAACCCTTACCCTAACTGTAACCCTAACCCTAACCCTAACACTAACCCTAACCCTAACCCTAACGCTTACCCTAACCCAAACTCTAACCCTAATCCTAACCCAACCCTAACCCTAACACTAACCCTAACCCTTACCCTTTCCCTAACCCAAACCCTAACCCTAACCTTAACCCTAACCTAACCCTAACCCTAATCCTTAATCTTACCATAACCCTAACCGTAAACCTAAAGTAACAACAATCCTAACCCTAACCCTAACCCTAACCTTAACCCTAACCCTAACCCTAACCTTTACTCTTACCCTAACCCTAACCCTAACCATAAACCTTATCCTTACCCTAACCCTAACGCTAACCCTTACCCTAAGCCTAACCTTAACCCCTAACAATAACCCCACCCCTAAAACTTACCCTTACCCTAACCTTAACCTCTAACCCTAACCCTAACCTTAACCCTAACCATAAACCTTACCCATACCCTAACCCTAACACTAACCCTAACAATAACACTTACCCTTACCCTAACCATATCCCTAAACTTACTACTAACCCTAACCCTAACCCTAACCCTATCCCTTACCCTAACCCTAACCCTAACCTTAATGCTAACCCTAACCCTAACCCTAATTCTTACCCTAACTCTAACACTAACCCTAACCCTAACACTTACTCTTTCCTTAACCCTAACCCTAAACTGAATGCTAACCTTAACCCTTACCCTAACCCTTACCGTAACCCTGACCCTATCCCTAACCCTTACCCTACCCCTCACCCTCACCCTAACCCTAACCCTAAACCGTACTCTTTCCCTAACCCTATCCCTAACCCTAACCCTAAACCCCTACCCTAACCCCAACCCTAACCCTTATCCTTAACCTAACCATAACCCTAACCATAACCCTAACCCTAACCCTTACCCTTACCCTAACCCTAACCCTAACCTTAATGCTAACCCTAACCCTAACCCTATCCCTAATCCTTACCCTAACCCTAACCCTAACCCTAAACCGAACCCTTACACTTACCCTAACCGTAACCCTAACCGAAATGCTAACCCTAACCCTACAACTAACCCTAACCTTACCCAAACCCTAAAGCTAACCCTAATCCTTACCCTAACCCTTACTATTACCCTAACCCTAACCCTAAACCTAAACCTAACCCTAACCTTAACCCTAAACCTTACCATTACCATAACCCTAACCCTAAACCTAACCCTAACAATAACCCTAACACCTAACCCTAAACCTAACCCTAATCGTAACCCTAACACTTACCCTAACCCTAACCCTAACCCTTACACTTACCCTAATCCTAACCCTAAACCTAACCCTTACCCTAACCCTAACCCTAACCCTTACCCTTACCCTAACCCTAACCTGAAACCTTACACTTACCCTAACACTAACCCTAACCCTTAAACTAACCCTAACACTAACCCTAACCCTAAACCCCTAACCCTAACCCTAAACGTAACCCTTACCCTAACCCTAACCCTAATCCCTAACCCTAACCCCAACCCTAAAGCTAACCCTTACCCTTACCCTAACCCTAACCATAAACTTAATGTTAAACCTAACCCTATCTCTAACCTTAATGCTAACCCTAACCCTAACCCTAACCCTAATCGTTACCCTAACACTAATCCTAACCCTAACCCTTACCCTTACGCTAAACATGTCCCTAAACTGAATGCTAACCCTAAACCTAACCCTTACCCTAACCCTAACCCTTACCCTAACCCTAACCCTAACCCTAACTTTAATGCTAACCCTAACCCTAACCCTAATCCTACGCCAACCCTAACACTAACCCTAACCCTAACCCTTATACTTACCCTAACCCTAACCCTAAACTGAATGCTAACCCTAAACCTAACCCTTACCCTAACCCTAACCCTAACCCTAACCCTTACCCTAACCTTTACCCTAACCCTAACCCTTACCCTAACCTTACACTTTCCCTAAACCTTACCCTTACCCTAACCCTATCCCTAACCGTAACCCTAACTCTAACCCTAACCCATAACCCTAACTATAACCATAACCCTTACCCTTACCCTAACCCTAACGCTCACCTTAATGCTATCCCTAACCCTAACCCTAACCCTAACCCTAATCATTACCCTAACCCTAACCCTAACCAGAACCCTTACCCTTACCCTTACCCTAACCCTAATCCTAACCGAAATGCTAACCCTAAACTTAACCCTAATCCTTACCCTAACCCTAAACCTAACCCTAATCCTTACCCTAATCCTTACTCTTACCCTAACCCTAACCCTAAACCTAACCTTAACTCTAAACCTAAACCTAACCCTTACCCTTACCCTAACCGTAACCCTAAACCTAACCCGAACACTAAACCTTACTCTTTCCCTAACCCTAACCCTAACCCTAACCCTAACCCTAAACCCTAACCCTAACCCCAACCCTAAACTTATCCTTACCCTAACCATAACCCTAACCATAACCCTAACCCTAACCATTACCTTTATCCTAACCCTAATCCTAACCTTAATGCTAACCCTAACCCTAACCCTATCCCTAATCCTTACCCTAACCCTAACCCTAACCCTAAACCGAACCCTTACACTTACCCTAACCGTAACCCTAACCGAAATGCTAACCCTAACCCTAAACCTAACCCTAACCTTACCCAAACCCTAAAGCTAACCCTAATCCTTACCCTAACCCTTACTCTTACCCTAAACCTAAACCTAAACCTAACCCTAACCTTAACCCTAAACCTTACCATTACCATAACCCTAACCCTAAACCTAACCCTAACAATAACCCTAACACCTAACCCTAAACCTAACCCTAACCGTAACCCTAACCCTTACCCTAACCCTAACCCTAACCCTTACACTTACCCTAATCCTAACCCTAAACCTAACCCTAACCCTAACCCTAACCCTTACCCTTACCCTAACCCTAACCCGAAACCTTACACCTACCCTAAACCTAAACGTAACCCTTACCCTAACCCTAACCCTAACCCTAACCCTAATCCCTAACCCTAACCCCAACCCTAAACCTAACCCTTACCCTTACCCTAACCCTAACCATAAACTTAATGTTAACCCTAACCCTATCTCTAACCTTAATGCTAACCCTAACCCTAACCCTAATCGTTACCCTAACACTAATCCTAACCCTAACCCTTACCCTTACCCTAAACATGTTCCTAAACTGAATGCTAACCCTAAACCTAACCCTTACCCTAACCCTAACCCTTACCCTAACCCTAACCCTAACTTTAATGCTAACCCTAACCCTAACCCTAATCCTTACCCCAACCCTAACACTAACCCTAACCCTAACCCTTACCCTTACCCTAACCCTAACCCTAAACTGAATGCTAACCCTAAACCTAACCCTTACCCTAACCCTAACCCTAATCCTTACCCTAACCCTTACCCTAACCCTAACCCTTACCCTAACCTTACACTTTCCCTAAACCTTACCCTTACCCTAACCCTATCCCTAACCCTAACCCTAACTCTAACCCTAACCCATAACCCTAACTATAACCATAACCCTTATCCTTACCCTAACCCTAACGCTCACCTTAATGCTATCCCTAACCCTAACCCTAACCCTAACCCTAATCCTTACCCTAACCCTAACCCTAACCCGAACCCTTACCCTTACCCTAACCCTAATCCTAACCGAAATGCTAACCCTAAACTTAACCCTAATCCTTACCCTAACCCTAACCCTAACCCTAATCCTTACCCTAATCCTTACTCTTTCCCTAACCCTAACCCTAAACCTACCCTTAACTCTAACCCTAAACCTAACCCTTACCCTTACCCTAACCTTAACCCTAACCTTACCCTTACCCTAACCCTAACACTAAACCTTACACTAACCCTAACCCTAACCCTAACCCTTACCCTTACCTAAACCCTAACCCTAACCCTAACCCTAACCCTAACCCTACCCTAATCCTTACCCTAACCCTAACCCTATTCCTTACCCTAACCCTAAACTAAACCTAACCCTTACCATTACCCTAACCCTAACCCTAAACTTAATGCTAACCCTATCCCTAACCCTAACCCTAACCTTAATGCTAACCTAACCCTAACCCTAATCCTTATCCTAACCTTAACACTAACCCTAACAATAACCCTTACCCTTACAGTAACCCTAACCCTAAACTTAATGCTAACCCTAACCCTACCCCTAACTCTAACACTATCCCTTACCCTAACCCTAACCCTAACCCTTACCCTAATCCTAACCCTAACCCTAACCCTTACCCTAAACCTTACCCTTTCCCTAACCCTAACCCTTAGCCTTACCCTAACCCTTACACTTTCCCTAACCCTAACCCTAACCCTAACCCTAACTCTAACACTAACCCCTAACCCTAACCCCAACCCTAACCCTTTTCCTTACCCTAACCCTAACCATAACCATAACCCTAACCCTAACCCTTACCCTTACCCTAATCCTAACCCTAACCTTAATGCTAACCCTAACCCTAACCCTAACCCTAAACCTTACCCTAACCCTAACCATAACCCTTACCCTAACCCTAACCCTAAACTTAATGTTAACACTAACCCTAACCCTAAACCTTACCCTTACCCTAACCCTAACCCTAATCCTTACCCTATCCCTAACCCTAAACCTAATCCTTACCCTTTCCCTAACCCCATCCCTAACCTAAAAGTAATCCTAACCCTAAACCTAACTTTTACCCTTACCCTAACCCTAACCCCAAACCTAAACCGAACCCCAATCCTAACCCTAATCCTAACCCTAAACCTAACCTTAATCCTAACCCTAATCCTAACCCTTACCCTTACCCTAACCCTAACCCTAAACCTAACCCTAACCCCAACTCTAAACTTAACCCCTAACCCTAATCTTAACCCTAACCTTACACTTACCCTAACCCTAACACTAAACCTTACCCTAACCCTAACCATAACCCTAAACCTTACCCTTACCTAAACCCTAAACCTAACCCTAACCCTAACCCTAACCCTACACTAATCCTTACCCTAACCCTAACCCTAACCCTTACCCTTACACTAACCCTAACCCTAAACCTAATCCTTACCCTTAACCTTACCCTAACCCTAAATCTAACCCCTAACCCTAACCCTAACCCTAACCCTAAACCTTACCCTTACCTAACCCTAACCCTAACCTTAACACTAACCCTAACCCTATCCCTAACACTAACACTTACCCTTACCCTAACCCTAGCCCTAACCCTTAAACTTACCCTAACCATAACCCTAACCTTAACCCCAACCCTAAACCTAACCCTAACACTTACCCTTACCCTAACCCTAACCCTAACCCAAACCCTAACCCTTACCCTAACCCTAACCCTTACCCTAACCCTAACCTTAATGTTAACACTAACCCTAACCCAAAACCTTACCCTTACCCTATCCCTAACCCTAACCCTAAGCCTACACCTAACCCTAACCCTAACCATAACCCCTACCCTTACCTTAACACTAACCCTAACCCTAACTCTAACCCCTAACCCTAAACGTAACCCTAAACCTTACCCTTACCCTTACCCTAACCGTAACCCTAACCCTAACCCCTAACCTTAACCTTTAACCTAACCCTTACCCTTACCCTCACCCTATCCCTAAGCTTAACCCTCACCAGAACACTAACCCTAACCCTAACCCTTACACTTAACCTAACCCTATCCCTAACCCTTACCCTTACCCTTACCCTAACCCTAACCCTAACCTTAATGCTAACCCTAACCCTAACCTTAAACCTTGCCCTAACCCTAACCCTAACCCTAACCTTAATGCTAACCCTAACCCTAACCCTAACCCTTAACCTAACCCTAACCCTAGTCCTAACCCTTACCCTTTCCCTAACCCCTACCCTAACCCTAACCCTAACCCTTACCCCTACCCTAATCCTTACCTTATCCTAACCGTAAAAATAATCCTAACCCTAACCCTAACCCTAACCCTAACCTTAATGTTACCACTAACCCTAACCCAATACCTTACCCTTACCCAAACCCTAACCCTAATCCTTACCCTAACACTAACCCTAAACCTAACCCTTACCCTTTCCCTAACCCCATCTCTAACCTAACCGTAACACTAACCCTAAACCTAACCTTTACCCTTACCCTTACCCTAACCCTAAACCTAAACCTAAACCGAACCCCAATCCTAACCCTAATCCTAACCCTAAACCTAACCTTAATCCTAACCGTAACCCTAAACCTAAACCTTACCCTAACCCTAACCCTAACCTTAATGCTAACCCTAACCCTAAAGCTAAACCTAAACCTAACCCTAACACTAACCCTAACCCTAACCCTTACCCTTTCCCTAACCCCTACCCTAAACCTAACCCTAACCCTTACCCCTACCCTAACCCTAACCCTAAACCTAAACTTAACCCTAAACCTACCCCTAAGCCTAACCCTTACCTTAACCTAACTGTAAACCTAATCCTGACCCTAACCCTAACCCTAACCCTCACACTTACCTTAACCCTATCCCTAACCCAAACTTTAGCCCTCACCCTAAACCTTACCCTAACCCTTACCCTTACCGTAAAGCTAACCCTAAACCTAACCCTAACTCTAAACCTAACCCTAACCATAACGCTAACACTTACACTTACCCTAACCCTAACCCTAAACCTTACTCTTACCCTAACCCTAACCTTAACCCTTACCCTTACCCTAACCCTATCCCTAACACTAACCCTAACCCCTAACCCTAACCCTAACCGTTAACCTTAACCTAACCCTAACCCTAACCCTAACCCTAACCCTAACCCCTACCCCTACCCCTATCCCTTACCCTTACCTTTACCCTAACCCTAACCCTAACCCTAACCTTAACCCTAACCCTAACCCCAAACCTAACCCTTACCATTACCATAACCCTATACCTAACCCTAACCCTAACCCTAATCCCTAACCCTAACCCTAACCCTAACCAAACCCTAAACCTAACCCTTACACTTACCCTAACCATAACCGTAAACTTAATACTAATCCTAACCCTAACCCTAACTGTTACCCTAACCCTACCCTAATCCTTACCCTAACCCTAACCCTAACCCTACCCCTAAACCTAAACCTTACTCTTCCCCTAACCCTAACCCTAAACCTAATGCTAACCCTAACCCTAATCCTTACCCTAACCCTAAGCCTAACCCTAAACCTTACCCTAACCATAACCTAACCCTAACCCTTACCCTAACCCTTACACTTTCCCTAACCCTAACCCTAACCCTAACCCTAACCCTTAACGTTACCTAACCCTAACCCTAAACCTAACCTTAACCCTAACACTAACCCTAACCCTCACCCTTACCCTTACCCTAACCCTAACCCTAACCCTAAACCTAACCCTAACCCTAAACCTAATCCTAACTCTAACCCTAACCCTAAACCTTACCCTAACCCTAACCCTAATCCTTACCCTAACGCTAACCCTAACCCTTACCCTTACCTTACCCTAACCCTAACCCTAACCCTAACCCTAACCCTAACCCTTACACTTATCCTAATCATAACCCTAACCCTAACACTAACCCTAACCCTAACTCTCACCCTTACCTAACCCTAACCCTAAACCTTACCCTTACCCTAACCCTAACCCTAACACTAACCCTAACCCTCACCCTTACCCTTACCCTAACCCTAACCCTAACCCTAACCCTAAACCTAACCCTAAACCTAACCCTAAATCTAACCCTAACCCTAACCCTAACCATTACCCTAACCCTAACCCTAATCCTTACCCTAACGCTAACCCTAACCCTTACCCTTACCTTTTCCCTAACCCTAACCCTAACCCTAAAACTAACCTTAACCCTAACCCTAACCCTTACACTTACCTTAACCCTAACCCTAAACCTAAACCTAACGCTAATCCTAACCCTAAACCTAACCTTAGCCCTAACCCTAAACCTTACCCTAACCCTTACCATTACCGTAAACCTAACCCTAAACCTAACCCTAACACTAACCCTAACCCTAACCCGTAACCTAATCCTAACCCTAACCCTAAACCTTACCCTAACCCTTACCCTTACCGTAACCCTAACCCTAAACGTAACC
>JANJXV010000353.1:652500-660000 GCA_024803745.1 Megascapheus bottae | reverse complement strand
CCTTACCCTTACCCTAATCCTAACCCTAACCCTAACACTTACCCTTGCCATAATCCTAACCCTCACCCTAACCCTTACCCTAACCCTAAGCATAACCCAATCCCTAACCCAAACCCTAACCTTAACCCCAACTCTAAACCTAACCCTAACCCTAACCTTTACCCTAACCCTAATCCTAACCCTAACCCTAAAATTAACACTTATCCTTGCCCTAACCCTAACCCTAACCCTAACCCTTAGCCTAAACCTAACCCTAAACCCAAACCTAACCCTACAACTAACCCTAAACCTAAACCTAACCCTTACCCTTACCCTTACCCTAACCCTAACCATAAACCTAACCGTAACCTTAACCCTAACCCTAACCCTTACCCTTACCCTAACCCTAACCCTAAACCTAATCCTAATCCTAACCCTAACCCTAACCCTAACCCCTAACCCTAACCCTAACCCTAACCCTTACCCTTATAGTAACCCTAACCCTAACCCTAACCCTAACACTTACCCTTAACCTAACTCTAACCCTAACCCTAACCCTTACCCTTATCCCAACCCTAACCCTAACCCTAACCCTAACACTTACCCTTAACCTAAATCTAACCCTAACCCTAAATGTAACATTAATCCTAACCCTAACCCTAACCCTTACCCTTACCCTAACCCTAACCCTAATCCTAATCTTTACCCTAACCCTAACACTTTTCCTAACCCTAACCCTTATCCTAACCCTTACACTAACCCTAATGCTAACCCCCACCCTAAACCTAACCCCTAACTCTAACCCTACCCCTAACCCTTACCCTTACCCTAACCCTAACCCTAACCTTAACCCTAACCCTAACACTAACCCTAACCCTAACCCTAACCCTAACCCTTACCCTTACTCCAACCCTAACCCTAACCTTAACCCTAACCCTAACCCTAACACTAACCCTAACCCTAACCCTAACCCTTACCCTAACTGTAACCCTAACCCTAACCCTAACACTAACCCTAACCCTAACCCTAACGCTTACCCTAACCCAAACTCTAACCCTAATCCTAACCCAACCCTAACCCTAACACTAACCCTAACCCTTACCCTTTCCCTAACCCAAACCCTAACCCTAACCTTAACCCTAACCTAACCCTAACCCTAATCCTTAATCTTACCATAACCCTAACCGTAAACCTAAAGTAACAACAATCCTAACCCTAACCCTAACCCTAACCTTAACCCTAACCCTAACCCTAACCTTTACTCTTACCCTAACCCTAACCCTAACCATAAACCTTATCCTTACCCTAACCCTAACGCTAACCCTTACCCTAAGCCTAACCTTAACCCCTAACAATAACCCCACCCCTAAAACTTACCCTTACCCTAACCTTAACCTCTAACCCTAACCCTAACCCTAACCCTAACCATAAACCTTACCCATACCCTAACCCTAACACTAACCCTAACAATAACACTTACCCTTACCCTAACCATATCCCTAAACTTACTACTAACCCTAACCCTAACCCTAACCCTATCCCTTACCCTAACCCTAACCCTAACCTTAATGCTAACCCTAACCCTAACCCTAATTCTTACCCTAACTCTAACACTAACCCTAACCCTAACACTTACTCTTTCCTTAACCCTTACCCTAAACTGAATGCTAACCTTAACCCTTACCCTAACCCTTACCGTAACCCTGACCCTATCCCTAACCCTTACCCTACCCCTCACCCTCACCCTAACCCTAACCCTAAACCGTACTCTTTCCCTAACCCTATCCCTAACCCTAACCCTAAACCCCTACCCTAACCCCAACCCTAACCCTTATCCTTAACCTAACCATAACCCTAACCATAACCCTAACCCTAACCCTTACCCTTACCCTAACCCTAACCCTAACCTTAATGCTAACCCTAACCCTAACCCTATCCCTAATCCTTACCCTAACCCTAACCCTAACCCTAAACCGAACCCTTACACTTACCCTAACCGTAACCCTAACCGAAATGCTAACCCTAACCCTACAACTAACCCTAACCTTACCCAAACCCTAAAGCTAACCCTAATCCTTACCCTAACCCTTACTATTACCCTAACCCTAACCCTAAACCTAAACCTAACCCTAACCTTAACCCTAAACCTTACCATTACCATAACCCTAACCCTAAACCTAACCCTAACAATAACCCTAACACCTAACCCTAAACCTAACCCTAATCGTAACCCTAACACTTACCCTAACCCTAACCCTAACCCTTACACTTACCCTAATCCTAACCCTAAACCTAACCCTTACCCTAACCCTAACCCTAACCCTTACCCTTACCCTAACCCTAACCCGAAACCTTACACTTACCCTAACACTAACCCTAACCCTTAAACTAACCCTAACACTAACCCTAACCCTAAACCCCTAACCCTAACCCTAAACGTAACCCTTACCCTAATCCTAACCCTAATCCCTAACCCTAACCCCAACCCTAAAGCTAACCCTTACCCTTACCCTAACCCTAACCATAAACTTAATGTTAAACCTAACCCTATCTCTAACCTTAATGCTAACCCTAACCCTAACCCTAACCCTAATCGTTACCCTAACACTAATCCTAACCCTAACCCTTACCCTTACGCTAAACATGTCCCTAAACTGAAGGCTAACCCTAAACCTAACCCTTACCCTAACCCTAACCCTTACCCTAACCCTAACCCTAACCCTAACTTTAATGCTAACCCTAACCCTAACCCTAATCCTACGCCAACCCTAACACTAACCCTAACCCTAACCCTTATCCTTACCCTAACCCTAACCCTAAACTGAATGCTAACCCTAAACCTAACCCTTACCCTAACCCTAACCCTAACCCTAACCCTTACCCTAACCTTTACCCTAACCCTAACCCTTACCCTAACCTTACACTTTCCCTAAACCTTACCCTTACCCTAACCCTATCCCTAACCGTAACCCTAACTCTAACCCTAACCCATAACCCTAACTATAACCATAACCCTTACCCTTACCCTAACCCTAACGCTCACCTTAATGCTATCCCTAACCCTAACCCTAACCCTAACCCTAATCATTACCCTAACCCTAACCCTAACCAGAACCCTTACCCTTACCCTTACCCTAACCCTAATCCTAACCGAAATGCTAACCCTAAACTTAACCCTAATCCTTACCCTAACCCTAAACCTAACCCTAATCCTTACCCTAATCCTTACTCTTACCCTAACCCTAAACCTAACCTTAACTCTAAACCTAAACCTAACCCTTACCCTTACCCTAACCGTAACCCTAAACCTAACCCGAACACTAAACCTTACTCTTTCCCTAACCCTAACCCTAACCCTAACCCTAACCCTAAACCCTAACCCTAACCCCAACCCTAAACTTATCCTTACCCTAACCATAACCCTAACCATAACCCTAACCCTAACCATTACCCTTATCCTAACCCTAATCCTAACCTTAATGCTAACCCTAACCCTAACCCTATCCCTAATCCTTACCCTAACCCTAACCCTAACCCTAAACCGAACCCTTACACTTACCCTAACCGTAACCCTAACCGAAATGCTAACCCTAACCCTAAACCTAACCCTAACCTTACCCAAACCCTAAAGCTAACCCTAATCCTTACCCTAACCCTTACTCTTACCCTAAACCTAAACCTAAACCTAACCCTAACCTTAACCCTAAACCTTACCATTACCATAACCCTAACCCTAAACCTAACCCTAACAATAACCCTAACACCTAACCCTAAACCTAACCCTAACCGTAACCCTAACCCTTACCCTAACCCTAACCCTAACCCTTACACTTACCCTAATCCTAACCCTAAACCTAACCCTAACCCTAACCCTAACCCTTACCCTTACCCTAACCCTAACCCGAAACCTTACACCTACCCTAAACCTAAACGTAACCCTTACCCTAACCCTAACCCTAACCCTAACCCTAATCCCTAACCCTAACCCCAACCCTAAACCTAACCCTTACCCTTACCCTAACCCTAACCATAAACTTAATGTTAACCCTAACCCTATCTCTAACCTTAATGCTAACCCTAACCCTAACCCTAATCGTTACCCTAACACTAATCCTAACCCTAACCCTTACCCTTACCCTAAACATGTTCCTAAACTGAATGCTAACCCTAAACCTAACCCTTACCCTAACCCTAACCCTTACCCTAACCCTAACCCTAACTTTAATGCTAACCCTAACCCTAACCCTAATCCTTACCCCAACCCTAACACTAACCCTAACCCTAACCCTTACCCTTACCCTAACCCTAACCCTAAACTGAATGCTAACCCTAAACCTAACCCTTACCCTAACCCTAACCCTAATCCTTACCCTAACCCTTACCCTAACCCTAACCCTTACCCTAACCTTACACTTTCCCTAAACCTTACCCTTACCCTAACCCTATCCCTAACCCTAACCCTAACTCTAACCCTAACCCATAACCCTAACTATAACCATAACCCTTATCCTTACCCTAACCCTAACGCTCACCTTAATGCTATCCCTAACCCTAACCCTAACCCTAACCCTAATCCTTACCCTAACCCTAACCCTAACCCGAACCCTTACCCTTACCCTAACCCTAATCCTAACCGAAATGCTAACCCTAAACTTAACCCTAATCCTTACCCTAACCCTAACCCTAACCCTAATCCTTACCCTAATCCTTACTCTTTCCCTAACCCTAACCCTAAACCTACCCTTAACTCTAACCCTAAACCTAACCCTTACCCTTACCCTAACCTTAACCCTAACCTTACCCTTACCCTAACCCTAACACTAAACCTTACACTAACCCTAACCCTAACCCTAACCCTTACCCTTACCTAAACCCTAACCCTAACCCTAACCCTAACCCTAACCCTACCCTAATCCTTACCCTAACCCTAACCCTATTCCTTACCCTAACCCTAAACTAAACCTAACCCTTACCATTACCCTAACCCTAACCCTAAACTTAATGCTAACCCTATCCCTAACCCTAACCCTAACCTTAATGCTAACCTAACCCTAACCCTAATCCTTATCCTAACCTTAACACTAACCCTAACAATAACCCTTACCCTTACAGTAACCCTAACCCTAAACTTAATGCTAACCCTAACCCTACCCCTAACTCTAACACTATCCCTTACCCTAACCCTAACCCTAACCCTTACCCTAATCCTAACCCTAACCCTAACCCTTACCCTAAACCTTACCCTTTCCCTAACCCTAACCCTTAGCCTTACCCTAACCCTTACACTTTCCCTAACCCTAACCCTAACCCTAACCCTAACTCTAACACTAACCCCTAACCCTAACCCCAACCCTAACCCTTTTCCTTACCCTAACCCTAACCATAACCATAACCCTAACCCTAACCCTTACCCTTACCCTAATCCTAACCCTAACCTTAATGCTAACCCTAACCCTAACCCTAACCCTAAACCTTACCCTAACCCTAACCATAACCCTTACCCTAACCCTAACCCTAAACTTAATGTTAACACTAACCCTAACCCTAAACCTTACCCTTACCCTAACCCTAACCCTAATCCTTACCCTATCCCTAACCCTAAACCTAATCCTTACCCTTTCCCTAACCCCATCCCTAACCTAAAAGTAATCCTAACCCTAAACCTAACTTTTACCCTTACCCTAACCCTAACCCCAAACCTAAACCGAACCCCAATCCTAACCCTAATCCTAACCCTAAACCTAACCTTAATCCTAACCCTAATCCTAACCCTTACCCTTACCCTAACCCTAACCCTAAACCTAACCCTAACCCCAACTCTAAACTTAACCCCTAACCCTAATCTTAACCCTAACCTTACACTTACCCTAACCCTAACACTAAACCTTACCCTAACCCTAACCATAACCCTAAACCTTACCCTTACCTAAACCCTAAACCTAACCCTAACCCTAACCCTAACCCTACACTAATCCTTACCCTAACCCTAACCCTAACCCTTACCCTTACACTAACCCTAACCCTAAACCTAATCCTTACCCTTAACCTTACCCTAACCCTAAATCTAACCCCTAACCCTAACCCTAACCCTAACCCTAAACCTTACCCTTACCTAACCCTAACCCTAACCTTAACACTAACCCTAACCCTATCCCTAACACTAACACTTACCCTTACCCTAACCCTAGCCCTAACCCTTAAACTTACCCTAACCATAACCCTAACCTTAACCCCAACCCTAAACCTAACCCTAACACTTACCCTTACCCTAACCCTAACCCTAACCCAAACCCTAACCCTTACCCTAACCCTAACCCTTACCCTAACCCTAACCTTAATGTTAACACTAACCCTAACCCAAAACCTTACCCTTACCCTATCCCTAACCCTAACCCTAAGCCTACACCTAACCCTAACCCTAACCATAACCCCTACCCTTACCTTAACACTAACCCTAACCCTAACTCTAACCCCTAACCCTAAACGTAACCCTAAACCTTACCCTTACCCTTACCCTAACCGTAACCCTAACCCTAACCCCTAACCTTAACCTTTAACCTAACCCTTACCCTTACCCTCACCCTATCCCTAAGCTTAACCCTCACCAGAACACTAACCCTAACCCTAACCCTTACACTTAACCTAACCCTATCCCTAACCCTTACCCTTACCCTTACCCTAACCCTAACCCTAACCTTAATGCTAACCCTAACCCTAACCTTAAACCTTGCCCTAACCCTAACCCTAACCCTAACCTTAATGCTAACCCTAACCCTAACCCTAACCCTTAACCTAACCCTAACCCTAGTCCTAACCCTTACCCTTTCCCTAACCCCTACCCTAACCCTAACCCTAACCCTTACCCCTACCCTAATCCTTACCTTATCCTAACCGTAAAAATAATCCTAACCCTAACCCTAACCCTAACCCTAACCTTAATGTTACCACTAACCCTAACCCAATACCTTACCCTTACCCAAACCCTAACCCTAATCCTTACCCTAACACTAACCCTAAACCTAACCCTTACCCTTTCCCTAACCCCATCTCTAACCTAACCGTAACACTAACCCTAAACCTAACCTTTACCCTTACCCTTACCCTAACCCTAAACCTAAACCTAAACCGAACCCCAATCCTAACCCTAATCCTAACCCTAAACCTAACCTTAATCCTAACCGTAACCCTAAACCTAAACCTTACCCTAACCCTAACCCTAACCTTAATGCTAACCCTAACCCTAAAGCTAAACCTAAACCTAACCCTAACACTAACCCTAACCCTAACCCTTACCCTTTCCCTAACCCCTACCCTAAACCTAACCCTAACCCTTACCCCTACCCTAACCCTAACCCTAAACCTAAACTTAACCCTAAACCTACCCCTAAGCCTAACCCTTACCTTAACCTAACTGTAAACCTAATCCTGACCCTAACCCTAACCCTAACCCTCACACTTACCTTAACCCTATCCCTAACCCTAACCTTAGCCCTCACCCTAAACCTTACCCTAACCCTTACC
>JANJXV010000353.1:602500-642500 GCA_024803745.1 Megascapheus bottae | reverse complement strand
CCTTACCCTTCCCCTAACCCTAACCCTATCCCTAACCCTACCCTAACACTAACATTAACCGTAACCCTTACTCTTACCCTAACCCTAACCCTAACGTTTACACTTACCCTAATCCTAACCCTAAAACTAACACTAACCCTAAACCTTACCCTTACCCTTACCCTAACGGTAACCCAGGCCTAAACCTTACCCTAACCCTAACACTAACCCTAACCCTTACCCTAATCCTAAACCTAACCCCTAACCCTAACCCTAACCCTAACTTTAACCTTAATCCTAACCCTAACCCTAACCCTTAACCTTACCCTAACCCTAACCCTAGTCCTAACCCAATCGCTAACCCTAACCCTAATCACTAACCCTAACCCTAACCCTAAACCTAACCCTTACCCTTACCCTAACCCTAACCCTAAACTTAATGCTAACCCTATCCCTAACCCTAACCTTAATGCTAACCCTAACCCTATCCATAATACTTACCCTAACCATAACACTAACCCTAAACCTACCCCTTACCCTTACCCTAACCATAACCCTAAACTTAATGCTAACCCTAACCCTAACCCTAAACCAAACCCTAACCCTAACCCTAACCCTAAACCTTACCTTTACAGTATACCTAAACCTAACCCTTACACTAACCCTAACCCTAACCTTAATGCTAACCCTAACACTAACCCTAAACCTTACATTAACCCAAACCATAACACTAATCCTTAACGTAACCCTAACCCTATCCCTAACCCTCACCCTTACCTTTTCCCCAACCCCTACCCTAAACCTAACCCTAACCCATACCCTACCCTAACCCTAACCCTAACCCTAAACCTAACACTTACCCTTACACTAACCCTAACCCTAAACCAAACCCTAACTCAAAACCTAACCCTAACCGTAACCCTAACCCTTACCTTTACCCTAACCCTAACCCTAACCCTATCCCTATTCCTAACATTAATCCTAACCCTTACCCTTACCCTAAACCTAACTCTAACCCTAACCCTAACCCTTACCCTAACCGTAACCCTACCCTAACCCTAACCCTAAACCTAACCCTAACCCTTACACTTACCCTAATCCTAACACCAACCCTAACCCTAACCCTAAACCTTACCCTTACCCTAACCCTAACCCTAACCCTAACCCTAATCCTAACCCTTACCCTAACCCTAACCCTAACCTTAACCCTAACCCTAATCCTAACCCTAACCCTAAACTTAAACCTTACCCTTACATTAATCCTATACCTAACTCTAACCCTAACCCCTAACCCCAACCCTAACCAAACCCTAAACCTAACCCTTACCCTTAACCTAACCCTATCCCTAACCTTAATACTAAGCCTAACCCTAACCCTTACCCTAACATTTACCCTTTCCCTAACCCTAACCCTAACCCTAACCCTAACCTTAACCCTAACACTAACCCTAACCCTTACTCTTACCCGAACCCTAACCATAAACCTAACCTTAACACTAACCCTAACCCTAACCCTCACCCTTACCCTTACCCTAACCCTAACCCTAAACCTAACCCAAACCCTAACCCTAACCCTTACCCTAACTCTAACGCTAATCCTTACTCTAACTCTAACCCCAACAATAACCCCTACCCTTCCCCTAACCCTAACCCTAACCCTAACCCTTACCCTTACCCTAACCCTAACCCTAAACCTAACCCTAACCTTAATCCCTAACCCTAACCCTTACCCTTATCCTAACCCTAACCCTAACTCTAACCCTAACCCTAACCCTTACCCTTACCCTAATTCTAACCCTAACCCTAAACCTAACACTCACCCTAACCCTAACCCCAAACTTCACCCTAACCCTAACCCTAACCCTTACCCTTACATTAACCCTAACCCTAAACCTAACCCTAACCCTAACCCCAAACCCTAACCCTAACCCTTTCCCTTATCCTAACTCTAACCCTAACCCTAACCTAAACCTAACCCTAAACCTAACCCTTACCCTTACCCTAACCCTAACCCTAACACTTATCCTAACACTTACTCTTACACTAACCCTAACCCTAAACAAAACCCTTACCCTAACCCTAACCCTCACCCCTAACCCTAACCCCTATCCCTAACCCTAACACTTACACTAACTGTAAGCCTAAACCTTACCCTAACCCTAACCCTTACCCTAACCCTAATCCTAACCCTTACCCTAACCCTAAACCCTAACCCTATCCCTAACTCTAAACCTTACCCTTATCCTAACCCTAAGCCTAACCCCTAACTCTAAACTTAACCCTAACCCTTACCCTTACTCAAACCCTAACCCTAACCTTAACCCTAACCCTAACACTAACCCTAACCCTAACCTTACCCTTACCCTAACCCTAACCCTAAACCTAACCCTTACCTTACCCTAACCCTAACCCTAATCTTAATGTTAACCCTAACCCTAACCCTAACCCTAACCCTAATCCTTACCCTAACCCTAACCCAAACCCTAACCCTTATACTTTCCCTAACCCTAACCCTAACCCTAACACTTACCCCTACCCTAACCCTAACCCTAAACCTAACCCTAACCTAACCCTTATCCTAACCCTTACACTTTCCCTAACCGAAACTCTAAACCTTACCCTAACCTTAACTCTAACCCTAACCCTAACCCTAACCCTAACCCTAACCCTAACCCTAAACCTTATCCTTCCCCTAATCCTAACCGTATCCCTAACCCTAACCCTAATCCTTACCCTTACCCTAAACCTAACCATAACCCTAACCCTAAACCTTAACCTAACCCTTACTCTTTCCCTAACCCTAACCCTAAGCATAACCCTAAACCTAACCTTAACCCTAACACTAACCCTAACCCTAACCCTAACCCTTACCCTAACCCTAACCCTAAACCTAACCTTAACCCTAACCCTAACCCTAACCCTTCCCCTTATATTACCCCTAACCCTAAACCTAACCCTACCCCTAACCAGAAATCCTAACTCTAACCCTAACCCTTACCCTTATCCTAACTGTAACCTAACCCTAACCAAAACCTAACCCTAACCCTAACCCTTACCCTTACCCTAACCCTAACCCTAACACTAATCCTAACACTTACCCTTACACTAAACCTAACCCTAAACATAAACCTTACCCTAACCCTAACCCTAACCCTAAACCCTAAGCCTAACACCTAACCCTAAACCTAACCCTTACACTAACTGTAACCCTAACCCTTACCCTAACCCTAACACTTACCGTAACCCTAATCCTAACCCTTACCCTAACCCTAACCCTAAACCTAACCCTAACCCTAACCCTATTCCTAACCCTAAACCTTACCCTTTTCATAACCCTAAGCCTAACCCCTAACTCTAAACTTAACCCTAACCCTTACCCTAACCATAACCCTAACCCTTACCCTTACCCAAACCTTAACCCTAACCTTAACCGTAACCCTAACACTAACCCTAAACCTAACCCTTACCCTTACCCTAACCCTAACCCTAACCTTAACCCTTACCTTACCCTAACCCTAACCCTAACCTTAATGTTAACCTTAACCCTAACCCTAACCCTAATCCTTACCCTCACCCCAACCCAAACCCTAACCCTTATCCTTTCCCTAAACCTAACCCTAACCCTAAGACTTACCCCTACCCTAACCATAACCCTAAACCTAACCCTAATCCTAAACCTTACCCTTTCCCTAACCCAAACCCTAAACCTTACCCTAACCCTAACTCTAAACCTAACCCTAACCCTAACCCTAAACCTTACCCTTCGCCAAACCCTAACCCTATCCCTCACCCTAACCCTAAACCTAACCCTAACCCTAACCCTTACCCTTACCCTACACCTAACCCTAACCCTAACCCTAAACCTTACCCTGACCCTAACACTAACCCTAACCCTTACCTTAACCCTAACCCTAACCCCTAACCCTAACCCGAACCCTAACTCTAAACCTAAACCTAAACCTAACCCTTACCCTTACCCTATCCCTAACCGTAAACTTAAAGCTAATCCTAACTCTAACCCTAACCCTAACCCTTACCCTAATCCTAACCCTAATTCTTACCCTAACCCTAACACCTACCATAACCCTAAACCTAACCTTAACCCTAACACTAACCCTAACCCTAACCCTTACCCTAACCCTAACACTAAACGTAAGCCTAACCCTAACTCTAACCCTAATCCTTACCCTAACCCTAACCCTAACCCTTACCCTTTCCCTAACCCTAACCCTAACCCTAACCTTAACCCTAACCCTAACCCTAACCCTAACCCTAACCTTTACACTTACCTTAACCCTAAACTTAACCCTAACCCTTAACCTTACCCTAACCCAAACACTAACAATAACCTTAACCCTAACCCTAAACCTAACACTTACCCATACCCTAACCCTAACCCTAACACTTACACTAACCGTAACCCTAACCCCTAACCCTAACCCTAACCCTTTCCCTAACCCTAACCCTAACCCTAAACCTAACCCTAACCCTAACCCTAACCGTTACTCTTATCCTAACCCTAACCCTAACTCTAACCCTAACCATAGCCCTTACTCTTTCCCTAACTGTAACCCTAACCCTAAACCTTACACTAACCCTAACCCTAACCCTAACCTTAACCCTAACAGTAACCCTAACCCTAACCCTTACCCTTACATTAACCCTAACTCTAAACCTAACCCTAACCCTAACCCCTAACCCTAACCCTTACCCTTATCCTAACCGTATCCCTAACCCTAACCAAAACCCAAACCCTTACCCTTACCCTAACCCTAACCCTAACCCTAACACTAATCCTAACACTTACCCTTACCCTAACCCTAACCGTAAACATAACCCTTAAACTAACCCTAATCCTAAACCCTAACCCTAACCCCTAACCCTAACCCTTACCCTAACTGTAACCCTACCCCTAAACCCTAACCCTAACCCCTAAACCTAACCCTAACCCTTACCCTAACTGTAACCCTAAGGCTTACCCTTACCCAAACCCTACCCCTAACCTTAAACCTAACCCTAACTGTTACCCTTACCGTAACCCTAACCCTAAACCTAACCCTAACCCTAACCCTAAACATAACCATAACCATAACCCTAACCCTAACCCAAATCCTTACCCTAACCCTAACACTAACCCTAACTCTTACCCTAACCCTTACTCTTTCCCTAACCCTAACTCTAAACCTAACCTTAACTCTAACCCTAACCCCTAACCCTAACCCCAAACCTAACACTTATACTTACCCTAATCCTCACCCTAACCCTAACCCTAACCCTAACCCTTACCTTTACCCTAACCCTAACCCTAACCTTAATGCTAACCATAACCCTAAACCTAAACCTTACCCTAACCCTAACCCCAACCTTAATGCTAACACTAACCCTAACCGTAACCCTTACCCTTACCCTAACCCTAATCCTTACCCTAACCCTAACTTTAACCCTAACCCTAACCCTTACCCTTTACCTAACCCTAACCCTAACCCTAACCCTAACACTAACCCTAACCCTTACCCTTGCATAAACCATAATCCTAACATTAAGACTAACCCCTAACTGTAACCCTAACCCTAACCCTTACCCTTACCCTAACCCTAACCCTAAACCCTAACCCTAACCCTAAACCTTACCCTTACTTAACCCTGACCATAACCTTAACACTAACCCTAACACTAATCCTAACCCTAATCCTACCCTAACCCTAACCCTAACCCTTACCCTTTCCCTAAACCTAACCCTAACCCTAACCTAACCGTAAGCCTAACCCTAACCCTAACCCTAACCCTTACCCTGAACCTAACCCTAATCCTAACCCTAACACTAACCCCTAACCATAACACTTACCCTAACCCTAACCCTAACCCTAACCCTTACCCTTACCCTAACCCTAACCCTAAACCTAACCCGAACCCTAAACCTAACCCTAACCCTTACTCTTACCCCAACCCTAACTCTAACCATAAACCTTACCCTTACCCTAACCCTAACGCTAACCCTTACCCTAACCCTAACCTTAACCCTAACCCATAACCCTAACCCTAACCCTATCACTTACCCTTACCCTAACCCTAAACCTAACCCTAACCCTAACACTAACCCTAACCCATAAACCTAAACCTAACCCTATCCCTTACCCTTACCCTAACACTAAACCTAACCTTAACCCTAACCCTAACCCTTACCCTTACCCTTACCCTAACCCTAACTCTAAACCTAAACCTAACGCTAACCCTAACCCTAGCCCTAACCCTAACCCTAATCCTAACCCCTAACCCTAACTCTAACCCTAACCCTAACACTAACCCTTATCCTTACCCTAACCCTAACCCTAAGCTTAATTCTAACCCTAACCCTAACATTAAGCCTTACCTTAACCATAACCCTAACCGTAATCATTACCCTAACCCTAACCCTAACCCTAACCCTTACCGTTACCCTAACCCTAACCCTAAACCTAACTCTAACCCTAACCCTAACCTTAACCCTAAACCTAACCCTAACCCTAACTCTTACCCTTACCCTAACCCTAACCCTAAACCTAACCCTAACCCTAACCCTAACCCTAACCCTTACACTTACCGAACCCTAACCCTAAACCTAAATCTAACCCTAACCCCTAACCCCTAACCCTAACGCTTACCCTTATACTAAACCTAACCCTAACTCTAACCCTAACCCTAACCTTACCCTTGCCCTAATTCTAACCCTAACACTAAACCTAACACTAACCCTAACCCTAACCCTAACCTTAACCCTAACCCTAACCCTAAACCTAACCCCAACCCTAACCCCAAACCCTAACACTAACCTTAACCCTTACCCTTATCCTAACTCTAACTCTAAACCTAAACCTAAACCTAACCCTAACCCTAAACCTATCCCTTACCCTTACCCTAACCCTAACATTAACACTAATCCTAACACTTACCTTTACCCTAACCCTAACCCTAAACATAACCCTTACCCTTACCATAACCCTAACCCTAAACCTAACCCCAACAATAACCCTAACACCTAACCCTAACCCTAAACCTAACCCTAACCCTTACCCTTACTCTAACCCTAACCCTAACCTTAAGGCTAACACTAACCCTAACCCTAATCCTTACCCTTACCCTAACCCTAAACCTAATCCTTACCCTAACCCTAACCTACCCTAACCCTAACCCTAACCCTTACCCTTTCCCTAACCCTAACCCTAACCCTAAACCTAACCCTAACCCTAACCCTAACCGTTACTCTTATCCTAACCCTAACCCTAACTCTACCCCTAACCATAACCCTTACCCTTTCCCTAACTGTAACCCTAACCCTAAACCTTACACTAACCCTAACCCTAACCTTAACCCTAACCCTAACCCTAACCCTTACCCTTACATTAACCCTAACTTTAAACCTAACCCTAAACCTAACCCCTAACCCTAACCCTTACCCTTATCCTAACCGTACCCCTAACCCTAACCAAAACCCAAACCCTTACCCTTACCCTAACCCTAACCCTAACACTAATCCTAACACTTACCCTTACCCTAACCCTAACCGTAAACATAACCCTTAAACTAACCCTAACCCTAAACCCTAACCCTAATCCCTAACCCTAACCCTAACCCTAACCCTAACACTAACCCTTATCCTTACCCTAACCCTAACCCTAAGCTTAATTCTAACCCTAACCCTAACATTAACCCTTACCTTAACCATAACCCTAACCGTAATCATTACCCTAACCCTAACCCTAACCCTAACCCTTACCCTTACCCTAACCGTAACCCTAAACCTAACCCTAACCCTAACCGTAACCTTAACCCTAAACCTAACCCTAACCCTAACTCTTACACTTACCCTAACCCTAACCCTAAACCTAACCCTAACTCTAACCCTAACCCTAACCTTACCCTTACCCTAATTCTAACCCTAACACTAAACCTAACACTAACCCTAACCCTAACCTTAACCCTAACCCTAACCCTAAACCTAACCCTAACCCTAACCCCAAACCCTAACCCTAACCTTAACCCTTACCCTTATCCTAACTCTAACTCTAAACCTAAACCTAAACCTAACCCTAACCCTAAACCTAACCCTTACCCTTACCCTAACCCTAACATTAATACTAATCCTAACACTTAACTTTACCCTAACCCTAACCCTAAATATAACCCTTACCCTTACCCTAACCCTAACCCTAAACCTAACCCCAACAATAACCCTAACACCTCACCCTAACCCTAAACCTAACCCTAACCCTTACCCTTACTCCAACCCTAACCCTAACCTTAAGGCTAACACTAACCCTAACCCTAATCCTTACCCTTACCCTAACCCTAAACCTAATCCTTACCCTAACCCTAACCTAACCCTAACCCTAAACCTAACCCTTACCCTTTCCCTAACCCTAACCCTAACCCTAACCTAACCGTTATCGTAACCGTAAACCTAACCCTTCCCTTACCCTAACCCTAAACCTAAACCTAAACCAAACCCTAATCCTAACCCTAATCCTAAACCTAACGCTAAACTTAACCCTAATCCTAACCCTAACCCTAACCCTTACCCTTACCCTAACCCTAACCCTAACCCTAAACCTAACCCTTACCCTTACCCTAACCTTAACCCCAAACCTAACCCTAAACCTAACCCTACCCCTAACCCCTAACTCTAAGCCTAACCCTAACCTTACCCTTACACTAACCCTAACACTAAACCTTACACTAACCCTAACCCTAACCCTAACCCTAACCCTTACCCTTACCTAAACCCTAACCCTAACCCTAACACGAACCCCTAACCCTAACCCTACCCCTAACCCTTACACTTACCCTAACCCTAACCCTAAATCTAACCCCTAACTCTATCCCTAACCCTAAAACTCACCCTTACCTAACCCGAACCCTAACCTTAACACTAACCCTAATCCTAACCCTAACCCTAACCCTTACCCTTACCCTAACCCTAACCCTAACCCTAACCCTTACCTGTCGGGAGCAAGAGTGGAATCAAACTGTACTTTGATTTGCATCAGATAATTGCTTGATTGTCTTATTGTTTCTTGGCCTTCTCCTGTTCAATTGATCTGAGATTTACCATATGAATGTAACCCCCAACAGTTCCCTGATTAACCATCTGGATGTAACACCTGGCAGTGCCCTTGTCTCAAGAAGGGATATAAACTTTGAGTTGAGAATAAATGGGGTGCTGCAGTTTTTGCCTGGGCTGCAGACCTCCCGGACCCGATGTGTTTATCTCTCTTCTAATTTTTCCAGTCCCTGCCCCCTATTTCAGGAATCCCAATTTGCTGCCGGTAGGTCCCGGCATCTGGCGCCCGAACAGGGACCCTGAAAATCTGGGACGACGGTGGAGGACCCCGCTGTGGTGAGTAACACATCGTAGGACTATTAAGAGAGGATCTTAAGAGAGTGTATAGTCAGGAGTAAAAATTATGGGTCAAGTTAATAGCCATAGGTCATTTGTACCGATCTTAATAGACCTACTTGAAGCCCACGGAACGTGGGTGGAAAAAGGGGTGCTTCAGAGCTTCCTACAGTTTGTCGAGGAGACATGCCCGAGGTTTTTAGAGGAGAAATTCCAAAAAACCTGGCAGCAGATAGGAAAAAGAATTCAAGAATATTATAATGTATATGGCCCCGAAAAGACCCCAGTAGAGGCTATTGATGTATGGAATCTAGTAAATGAATGCATAGATCCTCAACATGAGAATGCTGAACTTAATCTTGAATTAAAGGAAATTTATGAGTTAAAGGACCCTTCTGAAAAACCTGAGGCTGAGCCATATCCAGCAGCCCAAGAGAGTCTAAGTGAGATCTTGAAAAGGGAACAACCAGTAGATATGGAGTATCAGAATTCAGGTTTGAATATCAAGGAGGAAAGTTATGATGAGTCAATGGAGGGCCGGGTGGCTACGATAGAGAAGAAGTTGGAAGAAATGCTACATTTTCTATCGAAAATGGGGATGGAGCAGAGAGCCCCCCCAGAAGTAGGAAAGAAAGATGACCCTCAGGCCACTATGATGTCTGATTCTAAACCTTACCCCTCACACCCACCGCCACCGGCTGCCGCCTTACGGCCTCAACCCCTTTTTCAACCTTTAGGCAAGCCTAAAGGCCCTAGCAACAAGTCCCTTTTAACAGGCTCCACAACCAGGCACAGTGCATCGCAATTAAACCTGACTCAGGCTGCTAGAGAAAGGGAAGATATTTCAGGGCCTCGATGCTTCCCTAGTTTAGTTGATCATGATGAACAAGTATACCATCAACCTGTTCCTGTTAAACTATATCAGGATTTAAAAAGTGCCTGCTCCCAATATGGGCCAACTGCCCCTTTTACTCAAGTAATATTGGAGGCCGCGTGTGCTGGTATTGCATGCCCAAATGACTGGAAGCGGCTTGCCAGAGCATGCCTTAGTGCAGGAGAGTACTTATTATGGGAGACAGAGTTCACTGCACAGTGTACGGCTAAAATTGAAACAAATGGGTCTAAGAACCTGCCTTACACTGTTGATCAGTTGTTAGGAGAGGGAACCTATAAAAACACCGAAGATCAATTGGGTTTTGCAAAGGAGGCCTATTTACAAATAAATGCTGCAGCGAGAGAGGCTTGGAAAAGGTTACGCAATTCCAATCGTACAAAAAATCTAGTAGAAGTTAAACAGGGACCGAATGAACCTTATCTAGAATTTTTGTCTCGATTAATGGAAACTGCAGACCGCCTAGTACAAGATGAGAACGCAAGGAGGATTATAGTTAGACACATAGCCTATGAAAATGCTATCAGACCCCATAGGAATAAGGGAGGAATCACGGACATTATTTCACTGTGTGCTGATATTGGACCCTCCCATGTACAAGGCCTTACTTTAGCCGCCGCTCCTCAAGGAAAGACTGTTACTGAATTTCTAAAATACAGAGGTCAGCGGCATTCTCAGGATGCTAGACCCCCAGGGCGTTGCTTTTCTTGTGGACAAATAGGACATTGGATGACGCAATGCCCACGCCAGGCCAGGTTAAAGAGAGAAAAATCACCTGGCACATGTCCACGCTGTGGTAAAGGGAAGCACTGGGCTAAAGATTGCAAGTCAGCAACAAATCGCAATGGCCGCCCGTTTTCGGGAAACTGGAGAAGGGGCCAGCCCCTGGCCCCGCAAAACCATGGGGCAGTCCCTCCCTCTTCTCGGCCACAAGTGCATCTTCTAACAACCCCCCAAGATCAGTCTCCAGCGTCCTCCATGCCACCCCAGGCAGTGCAGGATTGGACCTCTGTTCCTCCACCTGCTCAGTATTGACCCCAGAGATGGGGACACAAGCTCTCCCCACGGGGGTCTTCGGCCCCCTTCCCCCGGGAGTGGCTGGATTGCTGTTAGGGCGAAGTAGCTCAGCCCTTAAAGGGATACAGATTACACCTGGCAAAATTGACCAGGATTTTACTGGAGAAATCAAAGTTATGGCCTCTGCCCCGAAACATGTGGTATCGATCCCAGCCGGTCAAAATTTAGCACAACTAATACTTGTGCCTTTACCTCCCAGGGAGACTGCTAATTCCCCATGTGGACAGAGAGGATTTAGATCTTCTGATATCTATTGAGTACAAAGCATAAAACAAGACAAGGCCTGAGATGACAATATTTATACAAGAAAAGCCCTTTAAAGGAATATTAGACACTGGAGCAGATGTGTCAGTGATATCTAAAAAACATTGGCCAGCCCAATGGCCCCTGACAACCTCTATGACTTCCCTACAGGGGGTTGGGCAAGCAACTGACCCACAGCAGAGCAGTGCGATCCTTGTTTGGAGAGATGAGGAGGGGCACTCTGGTCATTTTCAGCCATTTGTCCTGGATCATCTGCCAATTAATTTATGGGGTCGTGATATCATGGAAAAAATGGGAGTGTATATGTTTAGTCCTAGTGCTGCGGTCACTAAGCAGTTACTTGATCAAGGCCTCCTCCCCTTTAGGGGACTAGGCCGAGGGGAGCTAGAGCCACTCCAACCCCAGTATCACCCTATGAGACAAGGATTAGGGTATCCCTTAATGGGAGCTGTCGTTTGCCCTCCACCTCATGCTGATCCCATAAATTGGCTCTCTGAAGAACCGGTATGGGTAGAACAGTGGCCTCTTTCGCTAGAAAAGATCATTGCAGTTCAGCAGCTGGTACAGGAACAGCTGGACTTGGGACATGTGGCCCCTTCTAACTCTCCATGGAATTCTCCAATTTTTGTTATAAAGAAAAAGTCAGGTAAATGGAGGCTGTTACAGGATTTGAGAAAAGTGAATGCGTCATGGAACTGATGGGGCCCCTACAGCCTGGCTTGCCTTCACCCATGGCAATCCCAAAGGATACTTATAAGATTATTATAGATTTGAAGGATTGTTTCTATACTATACCCCTGGCGCCTCAAGAGTGTAAGCGCTTTGCCTTCAGCGTCCCCTCTGTTAATTTTAAAGAACCCATGAAGCGATATCACTGGCTTGTGCTTCCACAGGGTATGGCAAATAGCCCAACTTTATGTCAAAGTTTTGTAGCTAGAGCCATTTCTTCCACTCATGAAAAATTTTCTTCTGTTTATATTGTTCATTATATGGATGACATCTTGTTGGCTTGTTCTGACCCTATCGTCGTACGACAAGCCTTTGGACAACTAAAGCAAGATCTGAGCCTCTTTGCCCTTATAATAGCAGCTGAAAAGGTTCAGGAACACCCCCCTTTTACATATCTAGGCCATATATTAGGCCCACACTATTTTAAAAGCCAAAAAATACAATTAAAAACTTCACACTTAAGAACTCTTCATGATTTTCAGCAATTCTTAGGAGATATAAATTGGCTTCGGCCTTATCTAAAGCTCTCCACAGGAGAGTTAAAACCCCTCTTTGATCTCTTAAAAGAAGATACCAACCCTACATCCTTACGCGAATTAAATCCTGACGCCAGGAGGGCCATCCAAATTGTAGAAAAGGCAAAAACTGCAGCACCCCATTTATTCTCAACTCAAAGTTTATATCCCTTCTTGAGACCAGGGCACTGCCAGGTGTTACATCCAGATGGTTAATCAGGGAACTGTTGGGGGTTACATTCATATGGTAAATCTCAGATCAATTGAACAGGAGAAGGCCAAAAAACAATAAGACAATCAAGCAATTATCTGATGCAAATCAAAGTACAGTTTGATTCCACTCTTGCTCCCGACATTATACGGGAAAAATTTTGCATCACTAACCGTCTAACAAACTTCTCCAATTTGCTGCGTGTCATACGTTTCTATTTCCTTCCATAGTACAGGCCTCGCCTTTGTCTTCTGCCGCTTTGGTATTTACAGATGGATTCTCAAATGGAACGGCTGCTTTGACCATTAATGGGAAAACTCAATCTTGGGTTACAGGTTTTTCCTCCGCCCAAGAGGTGGAATTGGAGGCTGTTTTACAAGCACTCGTCCTGTTACAAGACGAGCCCTTTAACTTATACTCAGACAGTCAATATGTAATTCGTGCTCTTCAAGTCATAGAAACTGTTCCCTTTATTGGAACTACTAACTCCAATATCCAGACCCAATTTCTCCAAGTACAAACTTTGCTTTGTTATCGCAACCACCCCTGTTTTTTTGGCTTTGTTCGAGCTCACACTAATCTTCCTGGCCCTTTAAGTGAGGACAATGCGCTTACTGACTCTGCAACCAGAGTTTACTTAACTCAGGTTGAACTTGCTAAGCAGTCACATGCCATCCACCATCAAAACAGTCGAGCCTTGCGCCGACAGTTTAAATTATCTAGAGAAGCAGCACGACAAATAGTTAAAACTTGCTCTAACTGTGTCCCTTTTTCACCAGCCCCCCATTTAGGTATAAATCCACGAGGACTGCTTTCTAATCACATTTGGCAGATGGATGTCACGCATGTTCCATCATTTGGCCGATTAAAATATGTTCATGTTACTGTAGATACTTATTCTAATTTTATCTTGGCAACCCCCCTTGATGGGGAAGCCAGTAAACATTGTATTTCTCACTGCATAAGAGCCCCTTTTTTCTAAAAGGCAAGAGGAGTGCCTTGGGCCCTAGGGGGCCTGAGGGCAGAAGGAGTTCTTTGTGCCCTTAAAGGTTTTTCAATTGCAAATAAAGGCTAAGGTGTTAATTGTTTAAGCCAGTATCAGTAAAAGTTATTAAGAACATTGGAAATGGGTTTCTAAACAATATTTGAAAGTGAAGTTGTCTTAAATGTTTAAAGAAAGAGAAAAAAGGAAAGTGAGACAGGATAATTAGAGATATTAGAGATAGTGGAAAGAATAGAAATTCCACTTGTGTTTCTTTTAAAATAAAAATGGGGGATATGTCGGGAGCAAGAGAGGAATGAAACTGTACTTTGATTTGTATCAGATAATTGCTTGATTGTCTTATTGTTTTTTGGCCTTCTCCTGTTCAATTGATCTGAGATTTACCATATGAATGTAACCCCCAACAGTTCCCTGAGTAACCATCTGGATGTAACACCTGTCAGTGCCCTGGTCTCAAGAAGGGATATAAATTTTGAGTTGAGAATAAATGGGGCTGCTGCAGATTTGCCTGAGCTGCAGACCTTCCAGACCCGAAGTGTTTATCTCCCTTCTAATTTTTCCAGTCCCTGCCCTATATTTCAGGAACCCCAATTTGCTGCCGGTAGGCCCCGGCACCCCCTACCCTACACTTAACCCTAACTCTAACCCTAACCTTAACCGTAACCCTAACCCTAACCCTAACCCTAACCCTACCCCTAACCCTAACCCTACCCCTACCCCTAAACCTACCCCTAACCCTAACCCTAATACTAAAACTAACCCTACCCCTACCCATACCCTACGCTTACCCCTAACCCTAACTCTAACCCTAACCCCTAACACTAAACCTACCCCTACCCCTATTCCTACCCCTACCCCTACCCCTAAACCTAACTCTAACCCTAACCCTACCCCTAAACCTAAACCTAACCCTACCCATAAACCTAACTCTACCCCTAACCATAACCCTAAACCTACCCCTACCCCTAACCCTAACCCTAACCCTAACCCAAACCCTACCCCTAACCCTAATCCTATCCCACACCCTACCGCTAACCCTACCCCTAACGCTACCTCTAACCTTAAACCTACCCCTAACCCTAACCCTACCCTTAACCTTAACTCTAACCCTAACCCTAACCATAACCCTAACCGTAACCCTAAACCTACCCCTAACCCTACCCCTAAACCGATCCCTAAACCTAACCTTAATCCTAACCCTAACCCTACCCCTAACCCTAACCCTAACCCTAACCCTAACCCTACACCTAAGCATAACCCTAGCCCTAACCCTAACTCTACCGCTACCGCTAAACCTAACCCTAACCCTAACGATCACCCTTACCCTTACCATAACCCTAACCCTAATCCTAACCATAACCATAACCCCTAACCCTAACTCTAAACCAAACACTAACCGTTACCCTTATCCTAATCCTTACCCTTACCCTAACCCTAACCCTAAAACTAAACCTACCCCTAACCCTAACCTCTAACCCTAACCCTAACGCTAACCCTAACCCTTACCCCTATCCTAAACCTAACCCTAACCATAAACCTAACCCTAAACCTAACCCTAACCCTAACACTTACGCTTACCCTAACCCTAACCCTAACCCTTACCATAACACTAACCCTAACCCTAACCCTAACCCTATCTCTTACCGTTACCCTAACCCTAACCTTAAACCTAACCCTAACCCTCAACCTAACCCTAACCCTAACGTAACCCTAACCATAAATCTAACAATTATCCTAACCTTAACCCTAACCCTAACACTTAACCTTACCCTTACCTTAACCCTTACCCTAACCCTAAACCTTACCTTAACCCTAAGAATAACCTTAACCCTAACCCTAACACTAACCCTAACAATTACCCTTACCCTGAACCTAACCCTAACCCTAACCCTAACCATCACCCTTACCATTACTCTAACCCTAACTCTAAACCTAACCCTTACCCTAACCCCTCACCCTAACGCCTAACCCTAACCCTAACACTAAGCCTAACCGTTACCCTTATCCTAACCCATACCCTTAACCTAACCCTATCCAAAAACCTAACCCTAACCCTAACCCCTAAACCTAACCCTAACCCTAACCCTTACTCTTATCTTAACCCTAACCCTAAACCTAACACTTTCCCTAACCCTAACCCTAACCCTAAACCTAACCCTAACCCTAACCCTGAACCTCACCCTTACCCTGACCCTTATCCAAACCCTAACCCTAACCCTAACACTTACTCTTACCCTAACCCTAACCCTAACCCTAACCCTAAACCCTAACCCTAACCCTAACCCTAACCGTTACCCTTACCCTAACACTAACCCTAAACCTATCACTAACCCTAACCCTAAACCTTACCCTTACTCTAACCCTAAGATTAACCCTAACCTTAACCCTTACCCTAAACCTGACCTTTACCCTAACCATAACCCCTAACCCTAACCCTAAACCAAACCCTAACCGTTACCCTTATACTAACCGTTACCCTTAACCTAACCCTAACCCTAAACCTAAACTTAACCCTAACCCTAACCCCAAACCCTAACCCTAACCCTAACCCTAATGCTTACCCTTATCCTAAACCTAACACTAACACTAAACTAACCCTAAACCTAACCCTAACCCTAACACTCACACTTACCCTAACCCTAACCCTAACCCTTACCCTAACCCTAACAGTAACCCTAACCCTAACCCTAAACCTAACTCTAACCCCTAAATCTAACACTAACCCTAACCCTAACCCTAACCCTTACCCTTATCCTAAACCTAACCCTAACACTAAACCTAAGCCTAACCCTAAACCTAACCCTAACACTTACCCTTACCCTAACCCTAACCCTAACCCTAACAATTAACCTTATCCTAAACCTAACCCTAACCCTAAACCTAACCCTAAACCTAACCCTAACCCTAACACTCACACTTAACCTAACCCTAACCCTAACACTTACCCTAACCCTAACCCTAACCCTAACCCCTAACTCTAACCCTAATATTAACCCTAACACTAACCCTTACCCTTATCCTAAACTTAACCCTAACACTAACCCTAACACTAAACCTAAGCCTAACCCTAAACCTAACGCTAACACTTACCCTTACCCTAACCCTAACCCTTACCCTAACCCTAACCCTACCCCTAACACTTAAACCTAACCTTAACCCTAACCCTTACCCTTATCCTAACACTAACCCTAACTCTAACCCTAGCACTTATGCTTACCCTAAACCTAACCCTAACCCTTACCCTAAACCTAACCCTATCCCTTAACCTTACCCTAACCCTAAACCTAACCCTAACACTGAACCTAACACTTACCCCTACCCTAACCCTAAGCCTAACCCTAACCATAACCCTAAGCCTAACCCTAATCCTTACCCTTACCCTAACACTAACCCTAACGCCTAAACCTAACCCTAACCCTAACCCTTACCCTTACGCTTACCCTAACCTTAACCCTAACCTTAAGCCTAACCCTAAAACTAACCCTAACACTGAACCTTACCTTAACCCTAACCCTAAACCTAACCCTAACACTAAACCTAAAACTTAACCCTAACCCTAACCCTTACCCTTACCCTAACCCTAACCCTACCTTAATGCTAACCCTAACCCTAACCCTAACCCTTACCCTAACCCTAACCCTAACCCTAACCCTAAATCTAAACTTAACCCTAACCCTAACCCTAACCCTAACCCTAACCTTAATCCTAACCCTAACCCTAACCCTAACCCTCTCCCTTACCTTTACCCTAACCCTAACCCTAATCCTTACCCTAACCCTAACCCTAACCCTAACCCTTACCCTAAACCTTACCCTTTCCCTAACCCTAACCCTAACACTAAACCTAACCCAAACCTAACCCTTATCCTAACCCTAACTCTAACCCTAAACCTTACCCTTATCCTAACCCTAACCCTAACGCTAACCCTAACACTTACCCTAACCCTCAACCTAACACAACCATAACACTAAAACTATCCCTTACTCTTACCCTAACCCTAACCCTAACCATAAACCCTAACCCTATACCCTAACCCTAACCCTAACCCTAACTCTTTCCCTAACCCTAACCCTGACGCTAAGCCCTAACCCTAAAACTAATCCTAACCCTAACCCTAACCCTAACACTTACCCTTACCCTACCCCTAACCCTAACCCTTACCCTTACCCTAACCCTAACCCTAACCCTAACACTTACCCTTACCCTAACCCTAACCCTTACCCTAAACCTTACCCTAACGCTAACCCTAACCCTAAACCTAACCCTAACCCTAACCCCTTACCCTATCGCTAAACCTAACGCTAACCCTAACCCTAAGCCTAACCCTTACTCTTATCCTAACCCTAACCCTAAACCTAACCCTAACCCTAACACTTACCCTAACCCTCACCCTAACACTAAACCTAACCCTAACCCTAACACTTATCATTACCCTAACCCTAACCCTAACCCTTATCCTAAACCTAACCCCGAATCCAAACCCTAGCCCTTACCCTAACCCTAACCCCTAACCCTAATCCTAACCCTAACCCTAACCCTAACCCTTACCTTTACCATAAACCTAACACTTACCCTTACCCTAACCCTAACCCTTACCCTAACCCTAACCCTAACCCTAACCTTAACCCTTACCTTCACCCTAACCCTAACTCTAAACCTAACACTAACCCCAACCCTAACCCTTACCCTTACCCTAACCCTAAACCTAAACTTAACACTTACCCTAGCCCTAAACCTTACCCTAACCCTAACCCTAGCCCTAAACCTAACCCTCATCCTCACCCTTACCCTAACTCTAACCCTAACCCTAACCCTAACCCTAACTCCTAACCCTAACCCTAACCCAAACCCTAACCCTTACCCTTATCCAAACCCTTACGCATACCCTAACCCTAAACCTAAACCTAACTCTAACCCTAACCCCTAACCCTAACCCTAACCCTGACCCACACCCTTACACTTATCCTAAACTTAACCCTAACCCTAACCCTAATCCTAACCTTAAACCTAACCATAACCCTTACCCTTACCCTAACCCTAACCCTAACAATAACACTTACCCTTACCAAAACCATAAACCTAACCCTTACCCTTATCCTAACCCTAACCCTAACCTTAATGCTAACCCGAACCCTAACCCTAACCCTAATCCTTACACTTACTCTAACCCTAACCCAAACCCTTACTCTTTCCTGAACCCTAACCCTTACCCTAACCCTAACTTTAACCCTAACCCTAACCCTAAACCTAACCCTAACCCTTAACCTAACCCTAACCCTAACCCTAATCCTTACCGTAAACCTAACCCTAACGCTAACCGTAACCTTACCCTTACGCTAACCCTAATCCTAACCTTAATGCTAACCCTAACCCTAACCCTAATCCTTACAATACCCCTAACCCTAACCCTAACCCTTACCCTAACACTTACCCTTTCCCTAACCCTAACCCTAACCTTAATCCTAACCCTAACCCTAACCCTCACCCTTACCTTTACCCTAATCCTAACCCTAATCCTTACCCTAATTCTAACCCTAACCCTTACCCTAAAACTTACCCTTTCCCTAACCCTAACCCTAACCCTAAACCTAACCCAAACCTAACACTTATCCTAACCCTAACCCTAACCCTAACACTAACACTTACCCTAACCCTCAACCTAACACAAATATAACACTAATACTACCCTATCCCTTACTCTTACCGTAACCCTAACCCTAACCCTTACCCTAACCCTAACCCTGATGCTAAGCCCTAACCCTAAACCTAATCCTAACCCTAACCCTAACCCTAACACTTACACTTACCCTACCCCTACCCCTAACCCTTACCCTTACCCTAACCCTAACACTAACCGTAACCCTAACACTTACCCTTACCCTAACCCTAACCCTTACCCTTACCCTAAACCTTACCCTAAACCTAACCCTAACCCTAACCCCTTACCTATCCCTAACCCTAAAGCTAACCTTAACCCTAACTCTAACCCTTACTCTTATCCTAACCCTAACCCTAATCCTAACCCTAACACTTACCCTAACCATCACCCTAACCCTAAACCTAACCCTAAATCTAACCCTAACCCTTACACTCACCCTAACCCTAACCCTAACACTTATCATTACCCTAAACCTAACACTAACCCTTACCCTAACCCTAAATCCTGACCATAACACTAACCCTAACCCTAACCCTAACCCCTAACCCAAACCCTAACACTTATCCTAACCCTAACCCTAACCCCTAACCCTAACCCTAACCCTAACCCTTACCCTTACCCTAAACCTAACCCTAAACCTAACACTTACCCTTACGCTAACTCTAACCCTTACCCTAACCCTAACCCTAACCCTAACTCCTAACCCTAACCCTAACCTTAACCCTTACCTTCACCCTAACCCTAACTCTAAACCTAAAACTAACACTAAACCCAACCCTAAACCTTACCCTTACCCTAACCCTAACCCTAAACTTAACACTTACCCTAACCCTAACCCTTACCCTAACCCTAAACCTAACCCTAACCCTAACCCTCATCCTTACCCTTATCCTAACTCTAACCCTAAAACTAACCCTAACCCTAACCCCTAACCCTAACCCTAACCCAAACCCTAACCCTTACCCTTTTCCAAACCCTTACGCATACACTAACCCTAAACCTAAACCTAACTCTAACCCTAACCCCTAACCCTAACCCTAACCCTGACCCACACCCTTGCACTTATCCTAAACTTAACCCTAACCCTAACCCTAACCCTAAACCTAACCCTAACCCTAACCCTAAACCTAACCAAAACCCTTACCCTTACCCTAACCCTAACCCTAACAATAACACTTACCCTTACCCTAACCCTAAACCTAACCCTAACCCTTACCTTAACCCTAACCTTAACCCTAACACTAACCCTTAAAGCTAACCCTAACCCTAACCCTAACTCAAACCCTAACAGTAACCCTAGCCCTTACTCTAACCTTAACCCTAACCCTAACCATAACCCTTACACTTCCCCTAACCCTAAAACTAACCCTAACACCTAACCCTAAAACTAAACCTAACCCTAACCTTTACACTTACCCTAAACCTAAACCTAACCCTAACCCTAACACTTAGCCTTACCCTAACCCTAACCCTAAACCTAAACCTAAACCTAACCCTAACCCTAACCCCTAAACCTAACCCTAACCCTAAACCTAACCCTTACCCTTATCCTAAAACTAACCCTAATCCTAACCCTAAACCTAACTCTAACCCTAACCTAACCCTAACACTTACCCTTACCCTAACCCTAACCTAACCCTAAAACTTACCCTTACCTAACCCTAAACCTAACCCTAACACTTAACCTAACCTTAACCCTGACCCTAACCCTAAACCTTAAACCTAACCCTAAACCTAAACCTAACCCATACCCTTACCCTGAACCTAACCCTAACCCTAACCCTAACACTTACGCTTACCCTAACCCTAACCCTAACCCTAACCCTAACCCTATCCCTTATCCTTACCCTAACCCTAAACCTAACCCTAACCCTCAACCTAACCCTTAACCCTACCCTAACCCTAAGCCTAACCCTAATCATAACCCTAACCCTAACCCTAATCCTTACTCTTACCTTAACCCTAACCCTAACCCCTAACCCTAACCCTAACCCTACCTGTTACCCTTACACTAACCCTAACCCTAACCTTAAGCCTAACCTTAAACCTAACCCTAACCCTTTCCCTTACCCTAACCCTAACCCTAACCCTAACCCCTACCCCTAACCGTAACAATAACCCTTACCCTTACCCTAACCCTAACCTTAATGCTACCCCTAACCCTAACCCTTACCCTAAACCTAACCCTAACCCTAATCCTTACCCTAACCCTAACCCTAACCTAACCCTTACCCTTACCCTAACCCTAACCTTAGTGCTAACGCTAACCCTAACCCTAACCCTAATCCTTACCCTAACCCTAAAAATAACCCAAACCCTTACCCTTTCCCTAACCCTAACCCTAACCCTAACCCTAACCCTACCCCTTACCCTAACCCTAAACTTAAACCTAAACCTAACCCTAAACCTAACCCTAAACCTCACCCTTACCCTTACCCTAACCCTAACCCTAATCATACCCTAACCCTAACACTAACCCTAACCCCTAACCCTAACCCTAAACCTAACCCTTACCCTTACTCTAACCCTAACCCTAAACTTAATGCTAACCCTAACCCTAAACCTTACCCTAATCCTAACCCTAACCTAATCCTTACCCTAACCCTAACCCTAACCTTTACCCTTATCCTAACACTAACCCTAATCTTAATGCTAACCCTAACCCTGAGGCTAACCCTAATCCTTACCCTAAACCTAACCCTAACCCTAACCCTTACCATTTCTCTATCCCTAACCCTTACCCTAACAATAACCTTAACCCTAACCCTCACCCTTAACTTTACCCTAACCCTAATACTTACCCTAACTCTAAACCTTACCCTAACCCTTACCCTTTTCCTACCCCTACCCCTAACCCTAACCCTAAACCTAACCTAACCCTTACCCTTATCCTAACCCTAACCATAACCCTAACCCTAACCCTTACCCTAACCCTCACCCTAACACTAACCCTCACCCTAATCCTAACCGCTAACTCTAACCCTAACCCTAACCCTAAAACTTACCCTAACCCTAAACCTAACCCTAACACCTAACCCTAAAACTAAACCTAACCCTAACCTTTACACTTACCCTAAACCTAAACCTAACTCTAACCCTAACACTTAGCCTTACCCTAACCCTAACCCTAAACCTAAACCTAACCCTAACCCTAAACCTAACCCTACCTCTTACCCTTACACTAACCCTAACCCTAACATTAAGACTAACCCTAAACCTAACCCTAACCCTTTACCTTACCCTAACCCTAACCCTAACCCAAAGCCTAACCCCTACCCTAACCATAACAATAACCTTTACCCTTACCCTAACCCTAACCCTAACCTTAATGCTACCCCTAACCCTAACCCTTACCCTAAACCTAACCCTAACCCTAATCCTTACCCTAACCATAACCCTAACCTAACCCTTACCCTTACCCTAACCCTAACCTTAATGCTAACGCTAACCCTAACCCTAACCCTAATTCTTACGCTAACCCTAAAATAACCCAAACCCTTACCGTTTCCCTAACCCTAAACCTAACCCTACCCCTTACCCTAACCCTAAACTTAAACCTAACCCTAACCCTAAACCTAACCCTAAACCTCACCCTTACCCTTACCATAACCCTAACCCTAATCATACCCTAACCCTAACACTAACCCTAACCACTAACCCTAACCCTAACCCTAACCCTAACCCTTACCCTTAATCTAACCCTAACCCTAAACTTAATG
This sequence comes from Megascapheus bottae, assembly GCA_024803745.1. Lineage (NCBI taxonomy): Eukaryota > Metazoa > Chordata > Mammalia > Rodentia > Geomyidae > Megascapheus > Megascapheus bottae. The sequence goes on along the minus strand of JANJXV010000353.1, from coordinate 619,080 downwards.
CTAACCCTAACCCTAAGCCTAACCCTTACCCTAACCCTAACCCTAAACCTAACCCTAAACTTTACCCTTACCCTAACACTAACCCTAATCTTAATGCTAACCCTAACCCTGAGGCTAACCCTAATCCTTACCCTAAACCTAACCCTAACCCTAACCCTTACCATTTCTCTAACCCTAACCCTTACCCTAACCGTAACCTTAACCCTAACCCTCACCCTTAACTTTACCCTAACCCTAATACTTACCCTAACTCTAAACCTTACCCTAACCCTTACACTTTTCCTACCCCTACCCCTAACCCTAACCCTAAACCTAACCCTAACCCTTACCCTTATCCTAACCCTAACCCTAACCCTAACCCTAACCCTAACACTTACCCTAAACCTCACCCTAACCCTAACCTCTAACTCTAACCCTAATCCTAACCCTAACCCTAACCATAACCCTTACCCTAACCCTAAACCTAACCCTAACACCTAACCCTAAAACTAAACCTAACCCTAAACTTTACACTTACCCTAACCCTAAACCTAACCCTAACCCTAACACTTAGCCTTACCCTAACCATAACCCTAAACCTAAACCTAACCCTAACCCTAACCCTAACCCTAACCCCTAAATGTAACCCTAACCCTAACCCTAAACCTAACTCTTACCCTTATCCTAAAACTAACCCTAACCCTAACCCTAAACCTAACCCTAACCCTAACCTAACCCTAACACTTACCCTTACCCTAACCCTAACCTAACCCTAAAACTTACCCTTACCCTAACCCTAAACCCAACCCTAACCCTAACCCTAACCTTAAACCTAACCCTAACCTTAACCCTTAAGCTAACCCTAACCCTAACCCTAATCCTTACCCTAAACCTAACCCTAATCCTAACCGTAACCTGACCTTTATGCTAACCCTAATTCTAATCTTAATGCTAACCCTAACCCTTACCCTAACACTTACCCTTTCCCTAACCCTAACCCTCACCCTAACCCTAAACTTAACCCTAACACAAACCCTAACCCTAACCCTTACCCTAACCCTAACCCTAAACCTAATCCTTACCCTAACCCTAACCCTCACCCAAACCCTTACCCTACACCTTACCCTTTCCCTAACCCTAACCCTAACCCTAAACCTAACCCAAACCTAACCCTTATCCTAACCCTAACCCTAACCCTAACCTTAACGCTAACCCTAACCCTAACCCTAACCCTTACCCTTACCCTTATCCTAACCCTAACCCTAACACTTACCCTAACCCTCACCCTAACACAAACCTAACCCTAAAACTAACCCTATCCCTTACTCTTACCCTAATTCTAACCCTAACCCTACCCTAACCGTAAACCTAACCCTATACCCTAACCCTAACCCTAACCCTAATCCTAACCCTTAACCTAACCATAACCCTAACCCTAATCCTTACCCTAAACCTAACCCTAACCCTAACCTTACCCTTATGCTAACACTAATTCTAAACTTAATGCTAAACCTAACCCTAAACTTAATCCTTACAATACCCCTAACCCTAACCCTAACCCTTACCCTAACACTTACCCTTTCCCTAACCCTAACCCTTACCCTAACCCTAACCTTAACCCTAACCCAAACCCTAACCCTAACCCTAACACTTACCCTAACCCTAACCCTAACCCTAATCCTTACGCTAACCCTAACCCTAACCCTAACCCTTACCCTAACCCTTACCCTTTCCCTAACCCTACCCTAACCCTAAACCTAACCCTCACCCTTTCTAACCCTTACCCCTACCCTAACCCTAAGCCTTACCCTAACCATAACCCTAAGCCTAACCCTAATCTTTACCCTTACCCTAACCCTAACCCTAACCCTAACCCCTAAACCTAATCCTAACCCTAACCCTAACCCTAACCCTTACCCTTACCCTTACCCTAACCCCAACCCTAACCTTAAGCCTAACCCTAAAACTAACCCTAACACTGAAACTTACCTTAACCCTAACCCTAAACCTAACCCTAACACTAACCCTAACCCCTAACCCTATCCCTAACCCTTACCCTTACCCTAACCCTAACCCTACCTTAATGCTAACCCTAAAACTAACCCTAACACTGAAACTTACCTTAACCCTAACTCTAAACCTAACCCTAACCCTAACCCTAACCCCTAACCCTAAACCTAACCCTTACCCTTACCCTAACCCTAACCCTACCTTAATGCTAACCCTAAACCTAAACCTAACCCTTACCCTAACCCTAACCCTAACCCTAATCCTTACCCTAACCCTAACCCTAAAACTAACCCTTCCCTTATCCTAACCCTAACCTTAATGCTAACCCTAACCCTAACCCTAACCCTAATCCTTACACTTACTCTAACCCTAACCCAAACCCTTACCTTTTCCTCAACCCTAACCCTTACCCTAACCCTAACCTTAACCCTAACCCTAACCCTAACCCTTAACCTAACCCTAACCCTAACCTTAATCCTTACCCTAAACCTAACCCTAACCCTAACCGTAACCTTACCCTTACGCTAACCCTAATTCTAATCTTAATGCTAACCCTAACCCTTACCTAACACTTACCCTTTCCCTAACCCTAACCCTTACCCTAACCCTAACCTTAAACCTAACCCAAACCCTAACCCTAACCCTTACCCTAACCCTAACCCTAACCCTAATCCTTACCCTGACCCTAACCCTAACTCTAACCCTTACCCTAACGCTTACCCTTTCCCTAACCCTAACCCTAAACCTAAACCTAACCCAAACCTAACCCTTATCCTAACCCTAACCCTAACCCTAACCTTAACGCTAACCCTAACCCTAACCCTAACCCTTACCCTTATCCTAACCCTAACCCTAACCCTAACACTTACCCTAACCCTCAACCTAACACAAACCTAACCCTAAAACTTACCCTATCCCTTACTCTTACCCTAATTCTAACCCTAACCCTAAGCCTTACCCTAAACCTAACCCTATACCCTAACCGTAACCCTAACCCTAACCCTAACCCTTACCCTTATCCTAACCCTAACCCTAACCCTAACACTTACCCTAACCCTCAACCTAACACAAACCTAACCCTAAAACTAACCCTATCCCTTACTCTTACCCTTATCCTAACCCTAACCCTAACTCTAACCCTAACACTTACCCTAACCCTCAACCTAACACAAACCTAACCCTAAAACTAACCCTATCCCTTACTCTTACCCTAATTCTAACCCTAACCCTAAGCCTTACCCTAAACCTAACCCTATACCCTAACCGTAACCCTAACCCTAACCCTAACCCTTACCATAACCCTAACCCTGACGCTCACCCCTAACCCTAACCCTAACCTTAACCCTTACCTTCACCCTAACCCTAACTCTAAACCTAACACTAACCCCAACCCTAACCCTGACCCTTACCCTAACCCTAACCCTAAACTTTTCCCTTACCCTAGCCCTAACCCTTACCAATACCCTAACACTAACCCTAACCCTAACCCTCATCCTTACCCTTACCCTAACTCTAACCCTAATTCTAACCCTAACCCTAACCCCTAACCCTAACCCTAACCCAAACCCTAACCCATACCCTTATCCTAACCCTTAGGCGTACCCTAACCCTAAACCTAAACCTAACTCTAATCCTAACCCCTAACCCTAACCCTAACCCTAAACCTAACCCTAAACCTACACCTACCCTAACACTTACCCTTACCCTAACCCTAACCCTAACACTAACCCTAACACTTACCCTTACCCTAACACTAAACCTAACCCTAACCCTTACCTTAACCATAACCTGAACCCTAACACTAACCCTTAAACCTAACCCTAACCCTAATGCTTACCCCAACCCTATCCCTAACCCTAACCCTAACCTTAACCCTAACTCAAACCCTAACAGTAACCCTAACCCTTATACTAACCTTAACCCTAACTCTAACCGCTAACCCTAACCGTAACCATAACCTTAACCTTTACCCTTACCCTAACCCTAATTCTAACCCTAACACCTAACGCTAAAACTAACCCTAACCCTAACCTTTACACTTACCCTAACCCTAACCCTAACCCTAACACTTAGCTTTAACCTAACCCTAACCCTGAAACTAAACTAAACCTAACCCTAACCCTAACCCTAACCCCTAACCCTAACTGTAACGCTAACCCTTACCCTTACCCTAACCCTAACCCTAACCTTAATGCCTACCCTAACCATAACCCTAACCCTTACCCTAACCCTAACCCTAACCCTAATCCTTACCCTAACCCTAACCCTAACCTAACCCTTACCCTTACCCTAACCCTAACCCTAACACTTACCCTAACCCTCACCCTAACCGTAAACCTAACCCTAAACCTAACCCCTAACTCTAACCCTAAACTAACCCTAACCCTATCCCTAACCCTTACCCTTATCCTAAACATAACCCTAACCCTAACCCTAGCACTAAACCTAAGCCTAACCCTAAACCTAAACCTAACACTTACACTTACCCTAACCCTAACCCTAACCCTTAAAACTAAACTTAACCATAACCCTTACCCTTACCCTGACCGTAACCCTAACTATAACCCTAACACTTACGCTTATCCTAACCCTAACCCTAACCCTAACCCTAACCCTTACCCTAACCCTAACCCTAACCCTAACCCTATCCCTTACCCTTACCCTAACTCTAAACCTAACCCTAACCCTCAACCTAACCCTTACCCCTACCCTAAACCTAAGCCTAACCCTAACCATAACCCTAACCTTAACCCTAATCCTTACACTTACCCTTACCCTAACCCTAACCCTAACCTCTGAACCTAACCCTAACCCTAACCCTTACCCTAACCCTTCCCCTAACCCTAACCCTAACCTTAAGCCTAACCCTAAAACTAACCCTAACCCTGAACCTTACCTTAACCCTAACCCTAAACCTAACCCTAACCCTAACCCTAAACCCTAACCCTAACCCTAACCCTAACCCTTACCCTTACACTAACCCTAACCCTAATCCTTACCGTAACCCTAACCCTAACCCTAACCCTTACCCTTATCCTAACCCTAACCCTAACCTTAATGCTAACCCTAACCCTAACCATAACCCTAATCCTTACACTAACTCTAACCCTAACCCAAACCCTTACCCTTTCCCTAACCCTAACCCTTACCCTAACCCTAACCTTAACCCTAACCCTAAACCTAACCCTTACCCTATCCCTAACCCTAACCCTAACCCTATCCCTTAACCTTACCCTAACCCTAACCCTCAACCTAACCCTTACCCCTACCCTAACCCTAAGCCTAACCCTAACCCTAACCCTAAGCCTAACCCTAATCCTTACCCTTACCCTAAACCTAACCCTAACCATAACCCCTAAACCTAAACCTAACCGTAACCTTAGCCTTATGCTAACCCTAACTCTAACCTTAATGCTAACCCTAACCCTAACCTTAATCCTTACAATACCCATAAACCTAACCCTAACCCTTACCCTAACACTTACCCTTTCCCTAACCCTAACCCTTACACTAACCCTAACCTTAACCCTAACCCAAACCCTAACCCTAAACCTAACACTTACCCTAACCCTAACCCTAACCCTAATCCTTACCCTAACCCTAACCCTAACCCTAACCTTTACCCTAACCCTTACCCTTTCCCTAACCCTAACCCTAACCCTAAACCTAACCCTAACCCTAACCCTCATCCTAACCCTTACCCCTACCCTAACCCTAAGCCTAAACCTAACCATAACCCTAAGCCTAACCCTAATCCTTACACTTACCCTAACCCTAACCCTAACCCCTAAACCTAACCCTAACCCTTAACCTAACCCTTACCCTTTCCTTAACCCTAACCCTAACCCTAAACCTAACCCAAAGCTAAGCCTTATCCTAACCCTAACCCTAACCCTAACCTTAACGCTAACCCTAACCCTAACCCTAACCTTTACCCTTATCCTAAACCTAACCCAAACCCTAACACTTACCCTAACCATCAACCTAACACAAACCTAACCCTAAAACTAACCCTATCCCTTACTCTTACCCTAACCCTAACCCTAACCCTTACCCTAAACCTAACCCTATACCCTAACCCTAACCCTAACCCTAACCCTAACCCTAACATTTACCCTAATCCTAACCCTGACGGTAACCCCTAACCCTAACCCTAACCCTAACCCTTACCTTCACCCTAACCCTAACTCTAAACCTAACACTAACAACAACCCTAACCCTTAACCTTACCCTAATCCTAACCCTAAACTTAACCCTTACCCTAGCACTAACCCTTACCCTTACCCTAACCCTAACTCTAACCCTAACCCTCATCCTTACCTTACCCTAACTCTAACCCTAATCCTAACCCTAACCCTAACCCCTAAACCTAACCCTAACCCAAACCCTAACCCGTACCCTTATCCTAACCCTTACGCGTACCCTAACCACAAACCTAAACCTAACTCTAACCCTAACCCCTAACCCTAACCCTAACCCTAACCCACACCCTTACACTTATCCTAAATTGAACCCTAACCCTAACCTTAACCCGAAACCTAACTCTAACCCTACACCTAACCCTAACACTTACCCTTACCCTAACACTAACCCTAACCCTAACCATAACACTTACCCTTACCCTAAACCTAAACCTAACCCTAACCCTTACCTTAACCCTAACCTTAACCATAACACTAACCTTTAAACCTAACCCTAATCTTAACCCTAACCCTTACCCTTACCCTAACCCTATCCCTAACCCTAACCCTAAAACTAACCCTTACCCCTACCCTAACCCTAAGCCTAAACCGAACCCTAAACCTAACCCTTACCCTAACACTAATCCTAACGCTAATCCTTACCCTAACCCTAACCTTAACCCTTACCCTAACCCTTACCCTAAACCTATACCTAATCCTAACCTTAACCCTTACCCTAACCCTAACCCTTACCCTTACCCTAATACTAAACCTAACCCTAACCCTTACCCTTACTCTAACCCTAACCCTAAACCTAACCCTAACCCCTTACCCTAACCCTAAACTTAACCCTAATCCTAACACTTACCCTTACACTAACACTAACCCTAACCCTAACACTTACCCTTACCCTAACCCGAACCCTAACCCTAAACCTTACCCTTATATTAACCCTAACCCTAAACCTAAACCTAACTCTTTCCCTAACCCTAACCCTAACCCTAACCCTCACCCTAACCCTAAACCTCACCCTTACCCTTACCCTAACCCTAACCCTTACCCTTACCCTAACCCTAACACTAACCCTAACCCTATACCTTACCCTAACCCTAAACCTAACCATAACCCCTAAACCTAACCCTAAACCTTACCCTTACCCTAACCCTAAGATTAACCCTAACCTTGACCCTTACACTAACCCTCACCCTTACCCTTACCCTAACCCTAACTCTAATCCTAACCATAACCATAACCCCTAACCCTAACCCTAACCCAGACCATAACCGTTACCCTTATCCTAAACCTTACCCTTACCCTAACCCTAACCCTAAACAGAAACCTAACCCTAACAATAACCCTAACCCCTAACCCTAACCCTAACCCTAACCCTTACCATTATCCTAAACCTAACCCTAACCCTAACCCTAACCCTAAACCTAATCCTAACCCTAATCCTAACACTTACCCTTACACTAACACTAACCCTAACCCTAACACTTACCCTTACCCTAACCCGAACCATAACCCTAACCCTTACCCTAACCCTAACCCTAACCTAACCCCTACACCTAACCTAACCCTAACCCTAACACTTACCCTTACCGTAACCCTAAACCTAACCCTAATCCTAACCCCTAACCCTAACCCTAAGCCTAACCCTTACCCTTATCCTAAACCTAACCCTAACCCTAACCCCAACCCTAAACCTAACCCTAATCTTAACCCTAATCCTAACACTTACCCTTACACTAACCCTAACCCTAACCCTAACACTTAACCTTACCCTAACCCTAACACTAACCCTAACCCTCACCCTAAACCTAACCCTAACCCTAACACTATCTCTTACACTTAACCTAACAATAACCCTAAACCTAACCCTAACCCTCAACCTAACCCTTACCCCTACCCTAACCTTAAGCCTAAACCTAACCCTAACCCTAACTCTAACCCCACCCCTTACCTTTACCCTAACCCTAAGATTAACTCTAACCTTAACCCTTATCCTAACCCTAACCCATACCTAACCCTATCCCTAATCCTAAACCTAACCATAACCCCTAACCCTAACCCTAAACCAAACCCTAACCATTACCCTTGTCCTAACCCTTACCCTACCCCTAACCCTAACCCTAAACCTAAACCTAACCCTAACCCAAAGCCCTAACCCTAACATTACCCCTAACACTAACCCTTACCCTTATCCTAAACCTAACCCTAACCCTAACACTAACAGTAAACCTAACCCTAACCCTAAACCTAATCCTAACACTTACCCTTACACTAACCCTAACCCTAACCCTAACCCTAACCCTAACACTTACCCTCACCCTAACCTGAACCCTAACCCTAACCCTTACCCTAACCCTAACCCTCACCCTAACACCTACACCTAAACCTAACCCTAACCATAACCCTTACCCTTACCCTAACCCTAAACCCAACCCTATCCCTAACACTTACGCTTACCCTAAACCTAACCCTAACCCTAAACCTTACCCTAACCCTAGCGCTATACCTTACCCTTACCCTAACCCTAACCCTAATCATAAACCTAACCATTACCCCTACCCTAACCCTAAGCCTAACCCTAACCCTAACCCTAATCCTTACCCTAACCCTAACCATAACCCTAATAATTACCCTAAACCTAACACTAAACCTAACCCTTACCCTAACCCTACCCTAAACCTAAACTTAATCCTAACCCTAACCCTTACCCTAACCATAACCCTAACCCTAACCCTAACCACTAACCCTAACCCTAACCCTTACCCTTACCCTTACCCTAACCCTAACTCTAACCTTAAGCCTAACCCTAACCCTAACCCTAACCCTTACCCTTACCCTAAACCTAAACCTAAACCTAACCCTAACCCTAACCCTAACCCTAACCCTAAACCTTACCCTTACCCTAACCCTAAACTTAATGCTAAACCTAACCCTAACCCTAACCCTTACCCTAACCCTAACCCTAATCCTTACCCTAACCCTAACCCTAACCCTAACCCTAACCCTAAACTTTACCCTTACCCTAACCCTAACCCTAACCTTAATGCTAACCCTAACCCTAACCGTAACCCTAACCCTAATCGTTACCCTATCCGTAACCTTAACCATAACCCAAACCCTAACTGTAACTCTAACCCTTAACCTAACCCTAATTCTAAACTTAAAAATAAACCTAACACTAACCATAACCCTCACCCTAAGCCTAAAATTAACCCTAACCTTAACCCTTACACTAACCCTAACCCTTACCCTAAGCCTAACCCTAACCCTAACCCTCACCCATACCCTTACCCTAACCCTAACCCTATTCCTAACCCTAACCCTAACCCCTAACCCGATCCCAAACCGAAACCCTAACAGTTACCCTTATCCTAACCCTTACCCTTACCCTAACCCTAACCCTATCCCTAAACCTAACCCTAACCCTAAACCCTAACCCTAACCCTAACCCTAACCCTTACCCTTATCCTAAACCTAACCCTAACCCTAACCCTAACCCTAAACCTAACCCTAACCCTAAACTAATCCTAACACTTATCCTTACCCTAACCCTAACACTAACCCTAACGCTAACACTTACCCTTACCAAACCCTAACTCTAACCCTAACCCTAACCCTAAACCTAACACCTATACCTAACCCTAACCCTAACCATAACCCATACCCTAACAAGAAACCTAACCCTAATCCTAACACTTACGCTTACCCTAACCCTAACCCTAACCCTAACCCTAACCCTAACCTTAACCTTAACCTTACCCTAACCCTAACCTTAAACATAAACCTAACCCTAACCCTAACCCTAACCCTAATCCTAACCCTAACCTTAACCTTACCCTAACTTTAACCTTAAACATAACCCTAACCCTAACCCTAACCCCTAACCCTAATCCTAACACTTACCCTTACACTAACCCTAACCCTAACCCTAACCCTAACCCTAACTCATAACCTTACCCTAAACCTTACCCTAAACTTAACCCTAACCCTAACCCTAACCCTAATCCTAACCCTAACCCTAACCTCTACCCCTAACCCTAACCCTAACCCCTAACCCTAACCGTAACCCTAAACCTAACCCTTACCCGTATCCTAAACCTAACCCTCACCCTAACCCTAAACCTAAACCTAACCCTAACCCTAAATCTACCCCTTACACTTACCTTAACCCTAACCCTAACACTAACCATTACCCTATCACTTACCCTTACCCTAAGAATAAACCTAACCCTAACCCTAACCCTTAAACCTAACCCTAACCCTAACCCTAACCCTTACCCTTACCTTAAACCTAACCCTAACCCTAACACTTGCGCTTACCCTAACCCTAACCCTAACCCTAACCCTAACCCTCACCATTACCCTTACCTTAACCCTAACCCTAATCCTAACCCTAACCATAACCCCTAACCCTAACCCTAACCCAAACGCTAAACGTTACCCTTACCCTAACCCTTACCCTTACAGTAACCCTAATCCTAAACCTAAACCTAACCCTAACCCTAACTCCTAAGCCTAACCCTAACCCTAACCCTAACTCTTACCCTTATCCTAAACCTAACCCTAACCCTAAACCTAACCCTAACCCTAATCCTAACACTTACCCTTACACTATCCCTAACCCTAAGCCTAATACTTACCCTTAACCTAACCCGAATTCTAACCCTAACCCTTACCCTAACCCTAACCCTAACCCTAATCCCTACACCTAACCCTAACCCTAACCCTAACACTTACCCTTACCCTAACCCTAAACCTAACCCTAACCCTAACCATAACCCTAACCCTTACCCTTATCCTAAGCCTAACCCTAACCCTAACCCCAACCCTAAACCTAACCCTAAACCTAACCCTAACCCTAATCCTAACACTTACCCTTACACTAACCCTAACCCTAACCCTAACTCTAACACTTACCCTTACCCTAACCCTGACCCTAACCCTAACCCTCACCCTAACCCTAACCCTAACCCTATCTCTTACACTTACCCTAACCCTAAACCTACACCTAACCGTAACCCTCAACCTAACCATTACCCCTACCCTAACCCTAAGCCTAACCCTAAAACTAACCCTAATTCTTACCCTAACCCTAACCCTAACCCTAATCCTTACGCTAACCCTAACCCTAACCCTAACCCTTACCGTAACACTAACCCTTACCCTAACCCTAACCCTAACCTTAACCCTTACTCTTACCCTAACCATAACCCTAACCCTAACCCTTAACCTTACCCTAAACCTAACCCTTACCCCTACCCTAACCCTAAGCATAACTCTAACCATAACCCTAACCCTAACCCTAATCCTTAGCATTACCCTAACTCTAACACTAACCCTAACCCCGAAGCCTAACCCTAACCCTAACCGTAACCCTTACCCTTACACTTACCCTAACACTAATAATTTCCTGAAGCCTAAACCTAATCATAACCCTAACCTTAACCTTACCCTACCCCTAACCTTAAACATAACCCTAACCCTAACCCTAACCCCTAACCCTAACCCTAAACCTTACCCTTACCCTATCCCTAACCCTAACCTTAATGCTAACCCTAATCCTAACCCTTACCCTCACCCTAACCCTAATAGTAATCCTTACCCTAACCCTAACCTTAATGCTAACCCTAACCCTAACCCTTACCCTTACCCTAACCCTAACAGTAAACTTAATTCTAACCCTAACCCTAACCCTAACCCTAACGCTAATCCTTACCCTAAACCTAATCCTAAACCAAATCCTTACCCTTTCCCTACCCCTAACCCTTACCCTAACCCTGACCTTAACCCTAACCCAAAACATAACCCTAAACCTAACCCTTACCCTAACTCTAACCTTAATCTTAAACCTAACCCTAACCCCAACCCTAACCCTAACCCTCACCCTTACCCTTACCCTAACCTTAATCATTACCCTAACCCTAACCCTAACCCTACCTTAAACCTTGCCCTTTCCATAACCCTAACCTTAACCCTAAACCTAACCATAACCCTAACCCTTACACTAAACCTAACCGTAACCCTAACCTTATCGCTAAACCTAACCCTAACCCTAACCCTTACCCTTATCCTAACCCTAACCCTAACCCTAACCCTAACACTTACCCTAACCCTCACCCTAACCCTAAACCTAATCCTAACCCTTACCCTTACCCTAACCCTACCCCTAACCCTAAAACTTACCATTACCCTAACACTAAATCTAACCCTAACCCTTACCCTAACCCTAAACCTAACAATAACTCCTAAACCTAACGATAAACCTAACCCTTACCCTTACCCTAACCCTAAACCTAACCCTAACACTTACCCTTACCCTAACCCTAACTCTAACCCTAACGCTAACCCTAACCCTAACCCTAACGTTAAACCTAACCCTTACCCTTACTCTAAACCTAACCCTAACCCTTACCCTTATCCTAACACTAACACTAACCCTAACCCTAACCCTAACCCATAACCCTAAACCTCACCCTAACCCTAAACCTTACCCTTACCCTGCCCCTAACCGTAACCCTAACCCTGACCCTTACCCTTACTCTAACCCTAACCCTAAACCTAACCCTTACCCTAACCCTAACCCTAACCCCTAACCCTAAGCCTAAACCTAAACCTAACCCTCACCCTAACCATAAACCTCACGCTTATCCTTACCCTAACCCTAACCCTAACCCTAACACTTACCCTTACCCTAACCCTAAACCTAACCCTATACCTTACCCTAACCCTAACCCTAACCCTAACCCTTACCCTTACCCTAACACTAAACCTAAACCTAACACTAACCCTAACCCTAACCCTAACCCTTACCCTTAACCTAACCGTAAGATTAATCCTAACTTTAACCCTTACCTTAACCCTTACCCTAACCCTAACCCTAAACCTAAACCTCACCCTTACCCTTACCCTAACCCTAACCCTAATAATTACCCTATCAATAACCCCTAACCCTAACATTAACCCAAACACTAACCGTTACCCTTATCCTAACCCTTACCCTTACCCTAACACTAACCCTAAACCTAAACCTAAAAATAACCCTAAACCCTAACCCTAACCCTAACCCTAACCCTTACCCTTATCCTAAACCTAACCCTAAACCTAACCTTAATCCTAACCATAACCCTCACCCTAACAGTAAGCCTAATCCTAACCCTAACCCTTACCCTTTCCCTAACCCTAACCCTAACCCTTACCCTAACCCTAACTCTTACCCTTACCCTAACCCTAAGCCTAACCCTAACCCTAACCCTAAACCTAACCCTAAACTTAACCCCAACACTAACCCTAAACCTAACCCTAAACCTAACCCTTACCCTTACCCTAAACCTAAACTTAACCCTTACCCTTACCGTAACCCTAACCCTAACCCTAACCCTAACCCTTACCCTTACCGGAACCCTAACCCTAACCCTAACCTCTAACCGTAACCCTAACACTAACCCCAACCCTTAACCTTTCCCTTACCTAACTCTAACTCTAACCCTAACCCTAACCCTAACCCTTACCCTAACCCTAACCCTAACCCTAACCCTAACACTAAACCTAACCCTAACCCTAACCCTAAGCCTAACCCTTACCCTTACCGTAACCCTAACACTTTCCCTAACCCTCACCCTAACACTAAACATAACCCTAAACCTAACCCTCACCCAAACCCTAAAACTCACCCTTAACCTTACTCTAACCCTAACCCTAACACTTACCCTTACCCTAACCCTAAACCTAACCCTATACCTTACACTAACCCTAACCCTAACCCTAACCACTAATCCTAACCCTAACCCTAACCCTTAAACTTACCTAACACTAACCCTAAACCTAACCCTAACCCTAAACCTAACCCTAAACCTAACCCTCACCCTTACCCTTACCCTAACCCTAACCCTAACCCTAATCCTAACCCTAACCCCTAAACCTAAACCTAACCCAAACCCTAACCCTAACCCTAACCCCTAACCTTAACCCTAACACTAACCCTAACCCTAACCCTTACCATTATCCTAAACCTAACCCTAACCCTAACCCTAAACCTAAAACTAAACCTAACCCTAATCCTAACCATAACCTAACACTTACCCTTACACTAACCCTAACCCTAACCCTAACACATACCCTTACCCTAACCCGAACCGTAACCCTAACCCTTACCCTTATCCTAAACCTAACCCTAACCCTAAACCCAACCCTAAACCTAAACCTAACCCTAACCCTAACCCTAATCCTAACACTTACCCTTACACTAACCCTAACCCTAACCTAACCCTTATCCTAAACCTAACCTTAACCCTAACCCCAACCCTAAACCTAACCCTAACCCTAACCCTTACCCTAATCCTAAACCTAACACTAACCCTTACCATAACCCTAACCCTAACCCTAACCCTAACCCTTACCCTTACCATAACCCTAACCCTAACCCTAACCCCTAACCCTAACCCTAACCCTAACACTAACCCTCACCCTTTCCCTTACCCTAACCCTAACTCTAACCCTAACCCTAAAGCTAACCCTTACCCTAACCCTAACCCTAACACTAAACCTAACCCTCACCCTAACCCTAAGCCTAACCCTTACCATTACCGTAACTCTAACCCTTTCCCTAACCCTAACAATAACAGTAAACATAACCCTAACCCTAAACCTAACCCTAACCCTAACTCTAAACCTAATAATTCCCCTTACCCTAAACCTAACCCTAAACCTAAACCTAACCTTAACCCCTAACCCTAACCCTAACCCTAATCCTAACCTTAACGCTAAACCTAAACATAACCCTAATCCTTACCCTTATCCTAACCCTAACCATAACCCTAACCATAACCCTAACCCGAAACCTAACCCTAACCCTAAACCTTACCCTTATCCTAACCCTAACCCTAACCCTAACTCTAACACTTACCCTTACCCTTACCCTAACCCTTACCCAACCCTAACCGTTACCCTAACCCTAACAATAAGCTTAACCGTAACCCTAACCCTAACCCTTCACCTTACCCTGACCCGAAACTTAACCCAAACCCTAACCCTCACCCTTACCCTTATTCTCACCCTAACCCTAAACCTAACCCTTACCCTAACCCTAAACCTAACCCTTAACACTAACCCTAACACTAACCCTAACCATTACAATTTTCCTAACCCTTAACTTTACCCTAACACTAACCCTAAACCTAAGCCTAACCCTAACCCCTAATCCTAACCCTAACAATAACCCTTACTCTTATCTTAACCCTACACCTAACCCTAAACCTAACACATTCCCTAACCCTAACCATAACCCTAACCCTCAACCTAACCCTCACCCTAACCCTAAATCTCACCCTTACCCTTACCCTAACCCTAAACCTAACACTTACCCTTACCCTAACCCTAACCCTAACCATATAGCTTAGACTAACCCTAACCCTAACCCTAACCCCTAACACTAACCCTAACCCTAACCCTTACCCTTACCCTAACCCTAACGCTAAACCTAACACTAACCCTAACCCTCACCCTTACCCTTACCTAACCCTAAGATTAACCCTAACCTTAACACTTACACTAACCCTAACCCTTACCCTAACCCTAACCCTAACCCTAAACCTAACCCTCACCGATACCCTTCCCCTAACCCTAACCCTAATCCTAACCCTAACCATAACCCCTAAACCTAACCCTAAACCAAACCCTAACCGTTACCCTTATCCTAACCCTTACCCTTACCCTTACCCTAACCCTAACCCTAAACCTAAACCTAACCCTAACCCTAACCCCTAACCCTAACCTAAACCTAACCGTAACCCTTATCCTTATCCTAAACCTAACCCTATCCCTAACTCTAAACCTAACCCTAACCCTAACCCTAACACTAAACCTAACCCTAAACCTAACCCTAATCGTAAACCTAACCCTAACCCTAACCCTAATCCTAACCTAACCCTAACCCTAACCCTAACCCTAAACCTTACCCTTATGCTAAACCTAAACCTAACCCTAACCCTAATCCTAACCCTAATCCTAACACTTACCCTTACACTAACCCTAACCCTAAACCTAACCCTAACACTTAACCTTACCCTAACTTGAACCCTAACTCTAAACCTTACCCTAACCCTAACCCTAACCCTAACTCCTACACCTAACCCTAACCCTAACCCTAACACTTACCCTTACCCTAACCCTAAACCTAAACCTAACCCTAACCCCTAACCCTAACCCTAACCCTTAACCTTATCCTAAACCTAACCCTATCCCTAACCCCAAACCTAAACCTAACCCTAACCCTAACCCTAATCCTAACACTTACCCTTACACTAACCCTAACCCTAACCCTAACCCTAACCCTCATCCTTACCCTAACATAACCCTAACCCTAATTCTAACACTAACCATAACCCCTAACCCTAACCCTAA
>JANJXV010000353.1:580000-592500 GCA_024803745.1 Megascapheus bottae | reverse complement strand
TAACCCCTAACCCTAACCCTAACCATTACCCTTACCCTAACTCTAACCCAAACTTAATGCTAACCCTAACCCTAACCCTAACCCTTACCCTAACCCTAACCCTAAACCTAATCCTTACCCTCACCCTAAACCTAACCCTAATCCTTACCCTTATCCTAACCCTAACCCTAACCTTAATACTAACCCTAACCCTAACCCTAACCCTAATCCTTAAACTAACTCTAACCCTAACCCAAACCTTACCCTTTCTCTAAACTTAACCCTTAACCTAACCCTAACATTAATCCTAACCCTAACCCTAACCCTTATCCTAACCCTAACCCTAATCCTTACCCTAAACCTAACCCTAACCCTAACCCTTACCCTAACCCTAACCCTTTCCCTAACCCTAACACTTACCCTAACCCTAACCTTAACCCTAACCCAAACCCTAACCCTAACCCTAACCCTTACCCTAACCCTAAACCTAAACTTAAACCTAACCCTAACCCTAACCCTAAACCTAACCCTTACCTTTACCCTAATCCTAACCCTAATCCTCATCCTAACCCTAACCCTACTCCTAACCCTTACCCTAACCCTTACCCTAACCCTAACCCTGAAGCTAAACCCTAACCGTAACACTTACCCACACGCTAACCCTAATCCTAACCCTAATGCTAACCCTAACCCTAACCCTAATCCTTACCCTAACCCGAAACCTAACCCTAACCCTTACCCTAACCGTAACCCGTTCCCTAAACCTAACCCTTAAACTAACCCTAACCCTAAACCTAAACCTAACCCTAACCCTAACCCTAACCCTCACCCTTATCTTTACCCTAATCCTAACCCTAAACCTAACCCTAACCCTAACCCCTAACCCTAATCCTAACCTTAACGCTAACCCTAACTCTAACCGTAACCCTTACCCTTATCCTAACCCTAACCCTAACCCTAACACTTACCATAAACCTCACCCTAACCCTAAGTGTAACCCTAAACCTAACCCTAACACTTATCCTTACCATAACCCTAACCCTAAACCTAACACTTATCATTACCCAAACCCTAACCCTTACCCTAACCCTAACCCTAACCGTAAACTCTAACCCTAACCATAACCCTAACCCTAACCCTAACCCGTACCCTAACCCTAACCCTAAACCTAAACCCTAACCCTAACCCTAACCCTAACCCTTACCCTAGTCCTAACCCTAACCCTTATCCTTACCCTAACCCTAACCCTAACCCTAACCCTAACCCTAACACTTACCCTTACCCTAACCCTAACCCTTACCGTAGCCCTAACCCTAACCCTTAACCTTACCCTAACCCTAACCCTTACTGTAGCCCTAACCCTTACCCTAACCCTAACACTAACCCCTAATCCTAACCCTAACCCTAACCCTGACCCTTACCCTTACCCTAAACCTAACCCTAAACCTAACACTTACCCTTACGCTAACCCTAACACTTTCCCTAACCCTAACCCTAACCCTAACCCTTAAACCTAACCCTAACCCTAAACCTAACCCTTAACCTTACCCTAACCCTAACCCTAACCCTAACACTTGCCTTTACCTTAACCCTAACCCTAACCCTTATCCTAACCCTAACCCTCAACCTAACCCTTGCCCCTACCCTAACCCTAAGCCTAACCCTAATCATATCCCTAACCCTAACTATAATCCTTACGCTTACCCTAACCCTAACCCTAACCCTAAAACCTAACCCTAACCCTAACCCTAACCCTTACCCTTACCCTTACCCTAACCCTAACCCAAACTTAAGCCTAACCCTAACACTAACCCTAACCCTTTACCTTACCCTAACCCTAACCCTTATTCTTACACTAACCCTAACCCTAATCCTAACCCTAACACTTACCCTTACCCTAACCCTAACCCTCTACCTTACCCTAACCCTTACCCTAACCCTAGCCCTAACCCTAACCCCTAACCCTAACCCTCACCCTTACCCTTACCCTAAACATAACCCTAACCCTAACACTTACCCTTACCTAACCCTAACCCTTACCCTTACCCTAACCCTTACCCTGACTCTAATACTACCCTTAACCTAACCCTAACCCTTACCCTTACCCTAACCCTAACCCTAACCCTAAACCTTACCCTAATCCTAACCCTAACATTAACCTTAACACTTACCCTAACCCTAACCCTAACCCTAACACTTACCTTAACCCTAAACCTAACCCTTACCCTTACCCTAACCCTAACCCTAACTCTAACCCCAACTCTAAACCTTACCCTTACTCTAACCCTAACCCTAACCCTTACACTTATCCTAACCCTAACCCTAACCCTAACCCTTACTCTAACCCTAACCCTAACCCTAACCGCAACCCTTACCCTTATCCTAAACCTATCCCTAACCCTAACCCTAAACCCAAACCTAAACATAACCCTAATCCTAACCCTAACCCGAACCCTAACCCCTAAACCTAACCCTAACCCTAACCCTAACCCTAACCCTAACCCTTACCTTACCCTAACCCTAACACTAACCCAAACACTTACCATAACCTAACAATAAACATAACCCTAACCCTTTCCCTAACCCTAAACCTAAACCTAACCCTAACCCTATCCCTTACCCTTACCCTTACCATAACCCTAACCCTAACCCACACCCTAACCCTTACCCCTACCCTAACCCTAAGCTTAACCCTAACCCTAACCCTTACCCTTACCCTAAACCTAACACTTACCCTTACGCTAACCCTAACCCTTACCCTAACCCTAACCCTAACCCCTAACCGTAACCCTAACCCTAACCCTTACCTTCACCCTAAACCTAATTCTAAACCTAACACTAACCCCAACCCTAACCCTTAACCTTACCCTAACCCTAAACCTAAACTTAATCCTTACCCTAGCCCTTAACCTTACCCTAACCCTAACCCTAACCCTCACCCGCATCCTTAACTTACCCTAACTCTAACCCTAATCGTAACCCTAACCCTAATCCCTAACCCTAACCCAAACCCTAACCCTTACCCTTATCCTAACCCTTACGCTTACCCTAACTCTAAACCTAAACCTAACCCTAACCTTAAACCTAACCCTAACACTTACCCTTACCCTAACCCTAACCCTAACCCTAACACTAACACTTACTCTTACCCTAACCCTAAACCTAACCCTAACCCTTACATTAACCCTAACATTAACCCTAACAATAACCCTTAAACCTAACCCTAACCCTAACCCTAACCGTTACCCTAACCCTATCCCTAACCCTAAACCTAAACTTAACCCTAACTCAAACCCTAACAGTAACCCTAACCCTTACTCTAACCTTAACCCTAACTCTAACCGCTAACCCTAACCCTAACCATAACCATTACCCTTAACCTTACCCTAATCCTAACCCTAATCCTAACACCTAACCCTAAACATAAACCTAACACTAACCTTTACACTTACCCTAACCCTGACCCTAACCCTAACACTTAGCCTTACCCTAACCCTAACCCTAAACCTAAACCTAAACCTAACCCTAACCCCTAACCCTAAACCTAAACCTAATCCTAAACCTAACCCGTACTCTTATCCTAAAACTAACCCTAACCCTAACCCTAAACCTAACCCTAACCGTAACCTAACCCTAACACTTACCATTACCCTAACCCTAACCCTGACCCTAACCCTAACACTTATCCTTAACCTATCCCTAAACCTAACACTAACACTTACTCTAACCCTAACCTTGACCCTAACCCTAACCCTTAAACCTTACCCTAACCCTTACCCTTACCCTAACACTAACCCTAAACCTAACACTTACCCTTACCTTAAACCTAACCCTAACCCTTATCCTAAACATAACCCTAACCCTATCCCTTACCCTTACCCTAACCCTAACCCTAAACCTCAACCTAACCCTTACCCCTACCCTAAACCTAAGCCTAACCCTAACCCTAATCCTAACCCTAATCCTTACTCTTACCCTAACCCTAACCCTAACCCTTTACTTTACCCTAAACCTAACCCTAACCCTTATCCTTACACTAACCCTAACCCTAACCGTAACCCTAACACTTACCCTTACCCTAACCCTAACCCTAAACCTAACCCTAACCCTAAACGTAACCCTAACCCTAACCCTAACCCTAACCCTTTCCCTAACTCTAACCCTTACCCTAACCCTAACCTTAACCCTAACCCAAAACCTAACCCTAATCCTAACCCTAACACCCTTATCCTAACCCTAACCCTAACCCTAACACTAACACTTACCCTAACCCTCACCCTAACCCTAAATCTAACCCTAAAACAAACCCTATCCCTTACCCTTACACTAACCCTAACCCTAACCCTAACCCTAAACCCTAACCCTATACCCTAACCCTAACCCTAACCCTTACCCTTATCCTAACCCTAAACCTAACCCTAACACTTACCCTAAACCTCACCCTAACCCTAAGCCTAACCCTAAACCTAACCCTTACACTTACCCTTACCCTAACCCTAACCTTAAACCTAACACTTACCCTAACGCTAAACCTAACCCTAACCCTAACACTTACCCTTACCCTAACCCTAACCCTTACCCTTACCCTAAACCTTACCCTAACCCTAACCCTAACCCTAACCCCTAACCCTAACCCTAACCCTTACCTTAACCCTAACCCTTACCCTAATCCTAACCTTAACCCTAACCCCTAACCCTAACTCTAACCCTTACCTTCACGCTAAACCTAACTCTAAACCTAATACTAACCCCAAACTTAACCCTTAACCTTACCCTAACCCTAAACCTAAACTTAACCCTTACCCTAGCCCTAACCCTTACCCTAACCCTTACCCTAACCCTAACCTTGAAGCTAAACCCTAACCATAACCCTTACCCACATGCTAACCCTAATCCTAACCCTAATGCTAACCCTAACCCTAACCCTAATCCTTACCCTAACCCGAACCCTAACCCTAACCCTTACCCTAACCCTAACCCTTTCCCTAAACCTAACCCTTAACCTAACCCTAACCCTAAACCTAACCCTAACCCTAACCCCTAACCCTAATCCTAACCTTAACGCTAACCCTAACTCTAACCGTAACCCTTACCCTTATCCTAACCCTAACCCTAACCCTAACACTTACCCTAAACCTCACCCTAAGCCTAAGCGTAACCCTAAACCTAACCCTAACACTTATCCTTACCATAACCCTAACCCTAAACCTAACACGTATCATTACCCTAACCCTAACCCTTACCCTAACCCTAACCCTAACCGTAAACTATAACCCTAACCATAACCCTAACCCTAACCATAACCCGTACCCTAACCCTAACCCTAAACCTAAACCCTAACCCTAACCCTAACCCTAACCCTTACCCTAGTCCTAACCCTAACCCTAACCCTAACACTAACCCCTAATCCTAACCCTAACCCTAACCCTGACCATTACCATTACCCTAAACCTAACCCTAAACCTAACACTTACCCTTACGCTAACCCTAACAGTTTCCCTAACCCTAACCCTAAACATAACCCCTAAACATAACCCTAACCCTAACCCTTACCTTCACCCTAAACCTAACTCTAAACCTAACACTAATCCCAACCCTAACCCTTAACCTTACCCTAACCCTAAACCTAAACTTAACCCTTACCCTAGCCCTAAACCTTACACTAACCCTAACCCTAACCCTCACCCTCATCCTTACCTTACCCTAACTCTAACCCTAATCGTAACCCTAACCCTAATCCCTAACCCTAACCCTAACCCAAACCCTAACCCTTACCCTTATCCTAACCCTTACACTTACCCTAACCCTAACCCTAAACCTAACTCTAACCTTAAACCTAACCCTAACACTTACCATTACCCTAACCCTAACCCTAACCCTAACACTTACCCTTACCCTAACCCTAAACCTAACCCTAACCCTTACATTAACCCTAACGTTAACCCTAACACTAACCCTTAAACCTAACCCTAACCCTAACCCTAACCCTTACCCTAACCCTATCCCTAACCATAAACCTAAACTTAACCCTAATTCAAACCCTAACAGTAACCCTAACCCTTAATCTAACCTTAACCCTAACTCTAACCGCTAACCCTAACCCTAACCATAACCATAATCCTTACCCTTACCCTAACCCTAACCCTCACATTAACACCTAACCCTAAACCTAAACCTAACCCTAAACCTAACACCTAACCCTAAACCTAAACCTAACCCTAACCTTTACACTTACCCTAACCCTAACCCTAACCCTAACCCTAACACTTAGCCTTACCCTAACCCTAACCCTAAACCTAAACCTAAACCTAAACCTAACCCTAACCCCTAACCCTAAACCTAAACCTAACCCTAAACCTAACCCGTACTCTTATCCTAAAAATAACCCTAACCCTAACCCTAAACCTAACCCTAACCCTAACCTAACCCTAACACTTACGCTTAACCTATCCCTAAACCTAACCCTAACCCTTACTCTAACCCTAACCCTGACCGTAACCCTAACCCTTAAACCTAACCCTAACCCTAACCCTTACCCTTACACTAACCCTAACCCTAAACCTAACACTTAGCCTTACCTTAAACCTAACCCTAACCCTTACCCTAAACCTAACCCTAACCCTATCCCTTACCCTTACCCTAACCCTAACCCTCAACCTAACCCTTACCCCTACCCTAAACCTAAGCCTAACCCTAACCCTAACCCTAACCCTAATCCTTACTCTTACCCTAACCCTAACCCTAACCCTAACCCTAATCCTTACTCTTACCCTAACCCTAACCCTAACCCTAACCCCTCACCCTAACCCTAACCCTAACCCTTACCCTTACCCTTACCCTAACCCTAACCCTAACTTTAAGCCTAACCCTAACCCTAACCCTAACCCTTTACTTTACCCTAAACCTAACCCTAACCCTTATCCTTACACTAACCCTAACCCTAACCGTAACCCTAACACTTACCCTTACCCTAACCCTAACCCTAAACCTAACCCTAACCCTAAACCTAACCCTAACCCTAACCCTAACCCTTTCCCTAACTCTAACCCTTACCCTAACCCTAACATTAACCCTAACCCAAACCCTAACCCTAACCCTAACACTAACCCTTACCCTTATCCTAAGCCTAACCCTAACCCTAACACTAACACTTACCCTAACCCTCACCCTAACCCTTAACCTAACCCTAAAACAAACCCTATCCCTTACCCTTACCCTAAAACTAACCCTAACCCTAACCCTAAACCCTAACCCTATACCCTAACCCTAACCCTAACCCTCACCCTTATCCTAACCCTAAACCTAACCCTAACACTTACCCTAATCCTCACCCTAACCCTAAGCCTAACCCTAAACCTAACCCTAACGCTTACCCTTACCCTAACCCTAACCCTAAACCTAACATTACTCTAACCCTAACTCTAACCCTAACCCTAACACTTACCCTTACCCTAACCCTAACCCTTACCCTTACCCTAAACCTTACCCTAACCCTAACCCTAACCCTAACCCCTAACCCTAACTCTAACCCTTACCCTAACCCTAACCCTTACCCTAATCCTAACCCTAACCCTAACCCTAACCCCTAACCTTAACCCTAACCCTTACCTTCACCCTAAACCTAACTCTAAAACTAACACTAACCCCAACCCTAACCCTTAACCTTACCCTAACCCTAAACCTAAACTTAACCCTTACCCTAGCCCTAACCCTTACCTTAACCCTAACCCTAACCCTAACCTCAACCTCATCCTTACCCTTACCCTAACTCTAATCCTAATCCTAACCCTTACCCTAATCCCTAACCCTAACCCTAACCATTACCCTTATCCTAACCCTTACACTTACCCTACACCTAAACCTAAACCTAACTCTAACTCTAACACCTAACCCTAACCCTCACCCTTACACTTATCCTAAACTTAAACCCAATCCTAACCCTAACCCTAAACCTAACCCTAACCCTAACCCTAACCCTAACACTTACTCTTACCCTAACCCTAACCCTAACCCTAACACTTACCCTTACCCTAATCCTAAATCTAACCCTAACCCTTACATTTACCCTAACGTTAACCCTAACACTAACCCTTAAACCTAACCCTAACCCTAACCCTAACCCTTACCCTAACCCTATCCCTAACCCTAAACCTAAACTTAACCCTAACTCAAACCCTAACAGTAACCCTAACCCTTAATCTAACATTAACCCTAACTCTAACCACTAACCCTAACCCTAACCATAACCATAATCCTTACCCTTACCCTAACCCTAACCCTAACATTAACACCTAACCCTAAACCTAAAACTAACCCTAAACCTAACACCTAACCCTAAACCTAAACCTAACCCTAACCTTTACACTTACCCTAACCCTAACCCTAACCCTAACACTTAGCCTTACCCTAACCCTAACCCTAACCCTAAACCTAAACCTAAACCTAACCCTAACCCCTAACCCTAAACCTAAACCTAACCCTAAACCTAACCCGTACTATTATCCTAAAAATAACCCTAACCCTAACCCTAAACCTAACCCTAACCCTAACCTAACCCTAACACTTACCATTACCCTAACACTAACCCTAACCCTAACCCTAACACTTACCTTAACCTATCCCTAAACCTAACCCTAACCCTTATTCTAACCCTAAACCTGACCCTAACCCTAACCCTTAAACCTAACCCTAACCCTAACCCTAACCCTTACCCTAACCCTAACCCTAACACTTGCACTTACCTTAACCCTAACCCTAACCCTTACCCTAACCCTAACCCTAACCCTCAACCTAACCCTTACCCCTACCCTAACCCTAAGCCTAACCCTAACCATATCCCTAACCCTAACTATAAACCTTATGCTTACCCTAACCCTAACCCTAACCCTAAAACCTAACCCTAACCCTAACCCTAAGCCTTACCCTTACCCTTACCCTAACCCTAACCCAAACTTAAGCCTAACCCTAACCCTAACCCTAACCCTTTACCTTACCCAAACCCTAACCCTTATTCTTACACTAACCCTAACCCTAATCCTAACCCTAACACTTACCCTTACCCTAACCCTAACCCTCTACCTTACCCTAACACTTACCCTAACCCTAACCCTAACCCAAACCCCTAACCCTAACCCTAACCCTCACCCTTACCATTACCCTAAACATAACCCTAACCCTAACACTTACCCTTACCTAACCCTAACCCTTACCCTCACCCTAACCCTTACCCTGACTCTAATAATTACCCTTAACCTAACCCTAACCCTAAACCTTACCCTAACCCTAACCATAAACCTAACCCTAAACCTAAACCTAACCCTAAACCTAACACCTAACCCTAAACCTAAACCTAACCCTAACCTTTAAACTTACCCTAACCCTAACCCTAACCCTAACACTTAGCCTTACCCTAACCCTAACCTTAAACCTAAACCTAAACCTAAACCTAACCCTAACCCTACCCCTAACCCTAAACCTAACCCTCACCCTAAACCTAACCCTTACCCTTATCCTAAAACTAACCCTAACCCTTACCCTAAACCTAACCCTAACCCTAACCTAACCCTAACACTTACCATTACCCTAACCCTAACCCTAACCCTAACACTTACACTTACCCTATCCCTAAACCTAACCCTAACCCTTACTCTAACCCTAAGCCTGACCCTAACCCTAACCCTTAAACCTAACCCTAACCCTAACCCTAACCCTTAACCTTACCCTAACCCTAACCCTAACCCTAACACTTGCCCTTACCTTAACCCTAACCCTAACCCTTATCCTAACCCTAACCCTCAACCTAACCCTTGCCCCTACCCTAACCCTAAGCCTAACCCTAACCATATCCCTAACCCTAACTATAATCCTTACGCTTACCCTAACCGTAACCCTAACCCTAAACCCTAACCCTAACCTTAACCCTAACCCTTACCCTTACCCTAACCCTAACCCAAACTTAAGCCTAACCCTAACACTAACCCTAACCCTTTACCTTACCCTAACCCTAACCCTTATTCTTACACTAACCCTAACCCTAATCCTAACCCTAACACTTACCCTTACCCTAACCCTAACCATCTACCTTACCCTAAACCTTACCCTAACCCTAACCCTAACCCCTAACCCTAACCCTCACCCTTACCCTTACCCTAAACATAACCCTAACCCTAACACTTACCCTTACCTAACCCTAACCCTTACCCTTACCCTAACCCTTACCCTGACTCTAATAATTACCCTTAACCTAACCCTAACCCTTACCCTTACCCTAACCCTAACCCTAACCCTAAACCTTACCCTAATCCTAACCCAAACCCTAACCTTAACACTTACCCTTACCCTAACCCTAACCCTAACCCTAACACTTACCTTAACCCTAAACCTAATCCTAACCCTAAACCTAACCCTTACCCTTACCATAACCCTAACCCTAACTCTAACCCCAACTCTAAACCTTACCCTTACTCTAACCCTAACCCTAACCCTTACACTTATCCTAACCCTAACCCTAACCCTAACCCTTACTCTAACCCTAACCCTAACCCTAACCGTAACCCTTACCCTCCTCCTAAACCTATCCCTAACCCTAACCCTAAACCCAAACCTAAACATAACACAAATCCTAACCCTAACCCTTACCCTAACCCTAACACTTACCCTTAACCTATCCCTAAACCTAACATTAACCCTTACTCTATCCCTAACCCTGACCCTAACCCTAACCCTTAAACGTAACCCTATCCCTAACCCTTACCCTAAACCTAACCCTAAACCTAACACTTACCCTTACCTTAAACCTAACCCTAACCCTTACCCTAAACCTAACCCTAACCCTATCCCTTACCCTTACCCTAACCCTAACCCTATACCTCAACCTAACCCTTACCCCTACCCTAAACCTAAGCCTAACCCTAACTCTAACCCTAATCCTTACTCTTACCCTAACCCTAACCCTAACCCTAACCCTTTACTTTACCCTAAACCTAACCCTAACCCTTACCCTTACACTAACCCTAACCGTAACCCTAACACTTACCCTTACCCTAACCCTAACCCTAAACCTAACCCTAACCCTAAACCTAACCCTAACCCTAACCCTAACCCTAACCATAACCCTTTCCCTAACTCTAACCCTTACCCTAACCCTAACCTTAACCCTAACTCAAACCCTAACCCTAACCCTAACCCTAACCCTTACCCTTATCCTAACCCTAACCCTAACCCTAACACTAACACTTACCCTAACCCTCACCCTAAACCTAAACCTAACCCTAAAACAAACCCTATCCCTTACCCTTACCCTAACCCTAACCCTAACCCTAAACCCTAACCCTATACCCTAACCCTAACCCTAACCCTAACCCTTACCCTTATCCTAACCCTAAACCTAACACTAACACTTACCCTAAACCTCACCCTAACCCTAAGCCTAACCCTAAACCTAACCCTAACACTTACCCTTACCCTAACCCTAACTTTAAACCTAACACTTACCCTAACCCTAAACCTAACCCTAAACATAACACTTACCCTTACCCTAACCCTAACCCTTACCCTTACCCTAAACCTTACCCTAACCTTACCCCTAACCCTAACCCTAACCCCTAACCCTAACCCTAACCCTTACCCTAACCCTAACCCTTACCCTAATCCTAACCCTAACCCTAACCCCTAACCCTAACCCTAACCCTTACCTTCACGCTAAACCTAACTCTAAACCTAACACTAACCCCAAACCTAACCCTTAACCTTACCCTAACCCTAAACCTAAACTTAACCCTTACCCTAGCCCTAACCCTTACCCTAACCCTAACCCTAACCCTCACCCTCATCCTTACCCTTACCCTAACTCTAACACTAATCCTAACCCTTACCCTAATCCCTAATCCTAACCCTAACCCAAACCCTAACCCTTACCCTTATCCTAACCCTTACACTTACCCTACCCCTAAACCTAAACCTAACTCTAACTCTAACACCTAACCCTAACCCTCACCCTTACACTTATCCTAAACTTAAACCTAAGCCTAACCCTAACCCTAAACCTAACGCTAACACTAACCCTAACCCTAACACTTACCATTACCCTAACCCTAACCCTAACCCTAACCCTAACACTTACCCTTACCCTAACCCTAAACCTAACCCTAACCCTTACATTAACCCTAACGTTAACCCTAACACTAACCCTTAAACCTAACCCTAACCCTAACCCTAACCCTTACCCTAACCCTGTCCCTAACCATAAACCTAAACTTAACCCTAATTCAAACCCTAACAGTAACCCTAACCCTTAATCTAACCTTAACCCTAACTCTAACCGCTAACCCTAACCCTAACCATAACCATAATCCTTACCCTTACCCTAACCCTAACATTAACACCTAACCCTAAACATAAACCTAACCCTAAACCTAACACCTAACCCTAAACCTAAACCTAACCCAGCCTTTACACTTACCCTAACCCTAACCCTAACCCTAACACATAGCCTTACCCTAACCCTAACCCTAAACCTAAAC
>JANJXV010000353.1:520000-575000 GCA_024803745.1 Megascapheus bottae | reverse complement strand
A
Organism: Megascapheus bottae; assembly: GCA_024803745.1. Classification (NCBI taxonomy): domain Eukaryota; kingdom Metazoa; phylum Chordata; class Mammalia; order Rodentia; family Geomyidae; genus Megascapheus; species Megascapheus bottae. Next base: position 574,999 of record JANJXV010000353.1, on the reverse strand, counting down.
AACCTAACCCCAAACCTAACCCTAACCCTTACCCTTACGCTAACCCTAACCTTAATGCTAACTCTAACCCTAACCGAATCCTTACCCTAACCCTAACCTTTACCCTATCCTTTACCCTTTCCCTAACCCTAATCCTTATCCTAAACCTAACCTTTACCCTAACCCAAAAACTAAACCTAACCCTAACCCTAACCCTAACCTTAAACCTAACCCTAACCCTAACCCTCACCCTTACCCTAACCCTAACCCTAACCCTAATCCTTACCCTAACCCTAACCTTTACCGTAACCCTTGCCTTTCCCTAACCCTAACCCTAACCCTAAACCTAACCCAAACCAAACCCTTATCCTAACCCTAACCCTAACCCTAAACTTAATGCTAACCCTAACCCTAGCCCTAATCCTAACCCTTCCCCTTATCTTCACCCTAACCCTACCCCTAAACCTAACCCTAACACTTACCCTAACCCTCACCCTAAGCCTCAACCTAACCCTAAACCTAACCTTAACCCTTACTCTTACCCTAACCCTAACCCTAGCACTTATCATTACCCTTACCCTAACCTTAACTCTAACCCTTACCCTAACCCTAACCCTAACCCTAATCTCTAACCCTAACCCTAACCCTAACACTTAACCTTGCCCTAGCCCTAAAGTAACCCTTACACTTACCCTAACCCCAACCCTAACCCTAACACTTACCCTTACTATAACCCTAACCCTTTCCCTTACCCTAAACCCTACCTGAACCCTAACCCTAACCCCTAACCCTAACCCCAACCCTTACCCTAACCCTAACCCTAACTCCTAACCCTAACCCTAACCCTAACCCTTACCCTAAACCTAAACCTAACCCTAACACTTACCCTTACACTAACCCTAAACATAACCCTAAACCTAACCTGAACCCTAACCCCTAACCCTAACCCTAACCCTAAACTTTACCTTCACCCTAACCCTAACTCTAAACTTAACACTAACCCCAACCGTAACCCTTTCCCTTACCCTAACCATAACCCTAAACTTAAACCTTACCCTAACCCTAACCCTTACCCTAACCCTAAATCTAATCCTAATCCTAACCCTAACCCTAACCCCTAACCCTAACCCTAACCCAAACCCTAAACCTTACCGTTATCCTAACCCTCACGCTTTCCCTAACCCTAACACTAACCCTAAACCTAACACTAACCCCTAACCCTAACCCTAACCCTAACCCCTACCCTTATCCTAAACCTAACCCTAATCCTAAGGCTAACCATAAACCTAACCCTAAACCTAAACATAACCCCAACACTTACCCTTACCCTAATCCTCACCCTAACCCTAACCCTAACACTTACCCTTACCCTAACCCTAAACCTAACCCTAAACCTTACCCTAAACCTAACGCTAACCCTAACCCTAATCCTTAAACCTAACCCTAACCCTAACCCTTACGCTTACCCTAACCCTAACCCTAACCTTAACCCTAACTCAAACTCTAACCATAACCCTAACCCTTACTCTAACTTTAACCTTAACACTAACCGCTAACCCTAACCCTAACCATAACCATAACCCTTACCCTTACCCTAAGTCTAAACCTAACCCTAACACCTAACCCTAAACCTAACCCTAACTGTGACCCTTACACTTACCCTAATCGTAACCCTAACCCTAACCCTAACCCTAAACCTTACCCTAACCCTAACCCAAACCCTAACCCTAACCCATACCCTTACCCTAACCCTAACCCTCACCCTAACTCTAAACCCAACCCTATTCCTAATCCTAACCTAACCCTTAACCTAACCCTAACCCTAACCTTAAGCCCAACCCTAACCCCAACCCTAACCCTAAACCTAACCCTATCCCTTACCCTAAACCTAAACCTACCTCTAACACTAACCCTCACCCTAAACCCAAGCCTAATCCTAACGCTAACCCTTACCCTTACCCTAACCCTAACCCTAACCCTAACCCTAAACTTAACCCTAACACTTACCCTCACCCTAACCCTAAACCTAACCCAAACCCTTACCCTAATACTAACCCTAACCCTAATCTTAACCCCTAACACTAACCCTAAACCTAACCCTAACCCTAACCTTACCCTTACCCTAAGCCTAAACCAAACCCTAACCCTTACTGTAACCCTAACCCTAAACCTAACCTCTAACCCTAACCATAACCCTAACCCTAACCCTTACCTTAACCCTAATCCTAAGCCTAACCCTAACCCTAACCCTAACCTTAACCCCTAACACTAACCGTAAACCTAACTTTAACCATAACCCTTACCCTTACCCTAACCCTAAACCAAACCCTAACCCTTACTGTAACCCTAACCCTAACCCTAACCCTAACCTCTAACCCTAACCCTAACCCTTACCTTTACCGTAACCCTAAACCTAACCCTAACCCTTACCCTTGCCCTTACCGTAACTCTAACTCTAACCCTAATCCTATCCCTAACCATGAACCTAACCCTAACCTAACCCTAACCCTAAACCTAAACCTAACCCTAACCCTAACCCTTAACCTAACCCTAACCTAACCCTAACCCTAAACCTAACCCTAGCCCTAAACCTAAGCCTAACCCTTACCCTTAATGTAACCCTAACCCTTTCCCTAACCCTAACCCTAACACTAAACATAACCCTAACCCTAAACCTAACCCTACACTAATCCTAAACCTAATAATTCACATTACCCTAAACCTAACTCTAAACCTAACACTAACGCTAACCCTAACCCTAAACCTAACCCTAACCCTAACCCTAACCCTTTCCCTACCCTAACAATAACCTTAACCCTAACCCTAACCCTAACCCTAACCCTCACCCTTACCCCAACCCTAACCCTAACCCTAAATATCAGCCTTACCCTTACTCTAACCCTAACCCCAAACCTAACCCTTACCCTAACCTTAACCACTAACCCTAACCCTAACACTAACCCTAACCGTTACCCTTATCCTAACCCTTACCCTTACCCTAACCCTAACCTTAAACCTAACCCTAACCCTAACCCTAACCCCTAACCCTAACCCTAACCCTATCCCTTACCCTTATCTTAACCCTAATACTAACGCTAAACCTAACACTTTCCCTAACCCTAACCCTAGCCCTAACCCTAACCCTTACCCTAACCCTAACCCTAACCCCTAACCCTAACCCTAACACTTACCCTTAACCTATCACTAACCCTAAACATAACACTAAACCAAACCCTTACCCTAACCCTAACATTAACCCTAACCTTAACCCTTACCCGACCCCTAACCCTTACCCTAACCCTAAACCTAACCCTAACCCTCACCCTTACCCTTACCCTAACCTAACCCTAACCCTAACCCTAATCCTAAGCCCTAACCCTAACCCTAACCCAAAACCTAACCGTTACCCTTATCCTAACCCTTACCCTTACCGTAACCCTAATCCCTACATCTAACCCTAACCCTAACCATAACCCATACCGTACCCTAACAATAAACCTAACCATAATCCTAACACTTACGCTTACCCTAACCCTAACCCTAATCCTAACCGTCAATCTAACCCTTTCCCCTACCCTAAACCTAAGCCTATCACGAACCCTAACCCTAACCCTTACCCTAACACTGACACTAACCCTAATCCTTACCCTAACCCTAACCTTAACCCTTTCCCTAACCCTAACCCTAACCCTAAAACTTACCCTTACCCTAGTCCTAAAGTAACCCTTACACTTACCCTAACCCAAACCCTAACCCTAACACTTACCCTTACCCTAACCCTAACCCTTTCCCTTACCCTAAACCCTACCCTAACCCTAACCCTAACACCTATGCCTAACCCTAACTCTTACCCTAACCCTAACCCTAACACTAATCTCTAACCCTAACCCTAACACTAACACTTACGCTTACCCTAGCCCTAAAGTAACTCTTACACTTAGCCTAACACAAACCCTAACCCAACACTTACCCTTACCCTAACCCTAACCCTTTCCCTTACACTAAACACTACCCTAACCCTAACCTTAATTCTAACCACTAAAACTAACCCTAAGCTTACCCTAACCCTAAACCTACCCCTAACCCTAACCCTAACCCTAACCCTAACCCTAACCGTAACCTTTACCCTTACCCTAAACCTAAACCTAACCCTAACACTTACCCTTATCCTAACCCTAACCCTTACCCTAACCCTAACCCTAACCCCTAACCCTAACCCTAACCCTAACCCTTACCTTCACCCTAAACCTAACTCTAAACCTAACACTAACCCCAAACGTAACCCTTACCCTTACCCTAACCATAACCCTAAACTTAACCCTTACCCTAACCCTAACCCTTACCATAACCCTAAATCTAACCCTAATCCTAACCCTAACTCCTAAACCTAACCCTAACCCAAACCCTAAACCTTACCCTTATCCTAACCCTCACGCTTACCCTAACCCTAACCCTAACCCTAACCCTAAACCTAACACTAACCCCTAACCCACACCCTAACCCTAACCCTTACCCTTATCCTAAACTTAACCCTAACCCTAAGCCTAACCATAAACCTAACCCTAAACCTAAACATAACCCTAACACTTACCCTTACCCTAATCCTCACCCTCACCCTAACCCTAACATTTACCCTTACCCTAACCATAACCCTAAACTAAACCCTTACCCTAACCCTAACCCTTACCCTAACTCTAAATCTAACCCTAATCCTAACTCCTAAACCTAACCCTAACCCAAACCCTAAACCTTACCCTTATCTTAACCCTCACGCTTAACCTAACCCTAACCCTAACCCTAAACCTAACACTAACTCCTAACCCTAACCCTTAACCTTATCCTAAACTTAACCCTAACTCTAAGCCTAACCATAAACCTAACCCTAAACCTAAACATAACCCTAACACTTACTCTTACCCTAATCCTCACCCTAACTCTAACCCTAACATTTACCCTTACCCTAACCCTAAACCTAACCCTAACCCTTACCCTAAACCTAACGCTAACCCTAACCCAAATCCTTAAACCTAACCCTAACCCTAAGCATAACCCTTACCCTTATCCTAACCCTAACCCTAACCCTGAACTTAACCCTAACTCAAACTCAAACCATAACCATAACCCTTACTCTAACCTTAACCCTAACCCTAACCGCTAACCCTATCCCTAACCATAACCATAACCCTTACCCTTACCCTAACTCTAAACCTAACCCTAACACTTAACCCTAAACCTAACCCTAACCCTAACCGTACACTTACCCTAATCGCAACCCTAACCCTAACCCTAACACTAGCCTTACCCTAACCCTAACCCTAACCCAAACCTTACCCTAACCCTAACCCAAACCCTAACCCTAACCAATAACCTTACCCTAACCCTAACCCTCACCCTAACTTTAAACCTAACCAGGCTCCTAATCCTAACCCTAACCCTTAACCTAACCCTAACCATAACCTTAAGCCCAACTCTAACCCCAACCCTAACCCTAATCCTAACCCTATCCCTTATCCTAACCCTAACTCTAACAGTAACCCTCACCCTAAACCCAAGCCTAATCCTAACCCTAACCCTTACCCTAACCCTAACCCTAACCCTAACCTTAAACTTAACCCTAACACTTACCCTTACCCTAATCCTAAACCTAACCCTAACCCTTACCCTAATCCTAACCCTAACCCTAACCTTAACCCCTAACACTAACCCTAAACCTAACCCTAACCCTAACCCTTACCCTAACCCTAAACCAAACCCTAACCCTTACTGTAACCCTAACCCTATCCCTAACCCTAACCTCTAACCCTAACCCTAACCCTAACCCTTACCTTTACCGTAACCTTAACCCTAACCCCTAACCCTAACCCTAACTCTAACCCTAACCCTTACCCTTTCCCTTACCGTAACCCTAACTCTAACCCTAACCTTAACCCTAACCATTACCCTAAGCCTAACCTAACCCTGACCCTAACAATAACCTTAACCCTAACCCTAACCCTAACCCTCACCCTTAAACTAACCCTAACCCTAACCCTACCCCTAAATATCAGCCTTAAGCTTACCCTAACCCTAACCCTAAACCTAACCCTTACCCTAACCTTAACCCCTAACCCTAACCCTAACACTAACCCTAACCGTTACCCATATCCTAACCCTAACCCTTACCCTAATCCTAACCCTGAACCTAACCCTAACCCTAACCCTAACCCCTAACCCTAACCCTTACCCTTATCTTAACCCTAACACTAACGCTAAAACTAACACTTTCCCTAACCCTAACCCTAGCACTAACCCTAACCCTTAGCCTAACCCTAACCCTAAACGTAACCCCTAACCCTAACCCTAACACTTACCCTTACCCTAACACTAACCCTAAACCTAACACTAACCCTAACCCTAACCCTAACCCTTACCCTAACCCTAACATCAATCCTAACCTTAACCCTTACCCTAACCCTAACCCTTACCCTAACCCTACACGTAACCCTAACCCTCACCCTTACCCTTACCCTAACCCTAACCCTAATTCTAACCCTAACCCTAAGCCCTAACCCGAACGCTAACCCAAAACCTAACCGTTACCCTTATCCTAACCCTTACCCTTACCCTAACCCTAAACCTAACCCTAAACCTAACCCTAACCCTAACCACTAACACTAACCCTAACCCTAACCCTTACCCTTATCCTAAACCTAACCCTAACCCTAACCCTAACCCTAAACCTACCCCTAACCCTATCCTAATCCTAACACTTACCCTTACCCTAACCCTAAAAGTAACCCTAACGCTAACACTTAACCCTACCCTAACCATAACCCTAACCCTAACCCTTACCCTAACCCTAACCCTAAGCCTAACCCTAACCCCTACATCTAACCCTAACCCTAACCATAACCCATACCCTACCCTAACAATAAACCTAACCCTAATCCTAACACTTACGCTTACCCTAACCCTAACCCTAACCCTAACCCTCAACCTAACTCTTTCCCCTACCCTAACCCTAAGCCTAACACGAACCCTAACCCTAACCCTTACCCTAACACTATCACTAACCCTAATCCTTACCCTAACCCTTACCTTAACCCTTACCCTAACCCTAACCCTTACCCTAACGCTAACCCTAATCCTAACCTTAACCCTTACCCTTACCCTAACCCTAACCCTAACCCTAACACCTAACCCTAACCCTAACCCTAACCCTTACCCTTAACCTAACCCTAACCCTAACCCTAACACCTAACCCTAACCCTAACCCTTACACTTACCCTTACCTAACCCTAACCCTAAACTTAAGCCGAACCCTCACCCTAACCCTAAAACTTACCCTTACCCTAACCCTAACCCTAAAACTAACCCTAATCCTAGCCCTAACCCCTAATGCTAACCCTAACCCTAACCCTTACCCTTACCCTAACCGTAACCCTAACCTTAATGCTAACCCTAACCCTAACCCGAAACCTAACCCTAATCCTTCCCACAACCCTAACCCTAAGCCTAAGCCTTACCCTTTCCCTAACCCTAACCCTTACCCTAACACTAATCTTAACCCTAACCCTTACCCTAACCCTAACCCTAACCCTAACCTTAAACTTAACCCTAACACTTACCCTTACCCTAATCCTAAACCTAACCCTAACCCTTACCCTAATCCTAACCCTAACCCTAACCTTAACCCCTAACACTAACCCTAAACCTAACCCTAACCCTAACCCTTACCCTAACCCTAAACCAAACCCTAACCCTTACTGTAACCCTAACCCTATCCCTAACCCTAACCTCTAACCCTAACCCTAACCCTAACCCTTACCTTTACCGTAACCTTAACCCTAACCCCTAACCCTAACCCTAACTCTAACCCTAACCCTTACCCTTTCCCTTACCGTAACCCTAACTCTAACCCTAACCTTAACCCTAACCATTACCCTAAGCCTAACCTAACCCTGACCCTAACAATAACCTTAACCCTAACCCTAACCCTAACCCTCACCCTTAAACTAACCCTAACCCTAACCCTACCCCTAAATATCAGCCTTAAGCTTACCCTAACCCTAACCCTAAACCTAACCCTTACCCTAACCTTAACCCCTAACCCTAACCCTAACACTAACCCTAACCGTTACCCATATCCTAACCCTAACCCTTACCCTAATCCTAACCCTGAACCTAACCCTAACCCTAACCCTAACCCCTAACCCTAACCCTAACCCTTACCCTTATCTTAACCCTAACACTAACGCTAAAACTAACACTTTCCCTAACCCTAACCCTAGCACTAACCCTAACCCTTAGCCTAACCCTAACCCTAACCGTAACCCCTAACCCTAACCCTAACACTTACCCTTACCCTAACACTAACCCTAAACCTAACACTAACCCTAACCCTAACCCTAACCCTTACCCTAACCCTAACATTAACCCTAACCTTAACCCTTACCCTAACCCTAACCCTTACCCTAACCCTACACGTAACCCTAGCCCTCACCCTTACCCTTACCCTAACCCTAACCCTAATTCTAACCCTAACCCTAAGCCCTAACCCGAACGCTAACCCAAAACCTAACCGTTACCCTTATCCTAACCCTTACCCTTACCCTAACCCTAAACCTAACCCTAAACCTAACCCTAACCCTAACCACTAACACTAACCCTAACCCTAACCCTTACCCTTATCCTAAACCTAACCCTAACCCTAACCCTAACCCTAAACCTACCCCTAACCCTATCCTAATCCTAACACTTACCCTTACCCTAACCCTAAAAGTAACCCTAACGCTAACACTTAACCTTACCCTAACCATAACCCTAACCCTAACCCTTACCCTAACCCTAACCCTAAGCCTAACCCTAACCCCTACATCTAACCCTAACCCTAACCATAACCCATACCCTACCCTAACAATAAACCTAACCCTAATCCTAACACTTACGCTTACCCTGACCCTAACCCTAACCCTAACCCTCAACCTAACTCTTTCCCCTACCCTAACCCTAAGCCTAACACGAACCCTAACCCTAACCCTTACCCTAACACTATCACTAACCCTAATCCTTACCCTAACCCTTACCTTAACCCTTACCCTAACCCTAACCCTTACCCTAACGCTAACCCTAATCCTAACCTTAACCCTTACCCTTACCCTAACCCTAACCCTAACCCTAACACCTAACCCTAACCCTAACCCTAACCCTTACCCTTAACCTAACCCTAACCCTAACCCTAACACCTAACCCTAACCCTAACCCTTACACTTACCCTTACCTAACCCTAACCCTAAACTTAAGCCGAACCCTCACCCTAACCCTAAAACTTACCCTTACCCTAACCCTAACCCTAAAACTAACCCTAATCCTAGCCCTAACCCCTAATGCTAACCCTAACCCTAACCCTTACCCTTACCCTAACCGTAACCCTAACCTTAATGCTAACCCTAACCCTAACCCGAAACCTAACCCTAATCCTTCCCACAACCCTAACCCTAAGCCTAAGCCTTACCCTTTCCCTAACCCTAACCCTTACCCTAACACTAATCTTAACCTTAACCCAAACCCTAACCCTAACCCTAACTCTTACCCTAACCCTAATCCTAACCTTAAACCTAACCCTAACCCTAACCCTAACACTCACCCTCACCCTACTCTTACCCTAACCCTAATCCTTACAATAAGCCTAACCCTTACGCTAACCCTTACTCTTTCCCTATCCCTAACTCTAAACCTAAACCTAAACCTAATCCTAACCCTAACCCGAACCCTAAACTTAACGCTAACCCTAACCCTAACTCTAACCCTTACCCTTATCCTAACCCTAACCCTAACCCTAACACTAACACTTACCCTAACCCTCAACCTAACCCTAAACCTAACCCTAAACCTAACCCTAACCCTTACCCTTAACCTAACCCTAACCCTAAACCCTATACCTAACCCTAACCCTAACCCTTACCCTTACCCTAACGCTAAACCTAACCCTAACCCTAACACTTACGCTTACCCTAACCCTAACCCTAACCCTAACCCTTACCCTATCCCTAACACTAAACCTAACCCTATCTCTTACCCTTATCTTAACCCTAAAAATAAACCTAACCCTAACTCTCAACCTAATTCTTAACCCTACCCAACCTTAAGCCTAACCCTAATCCGAACCCTAATCCTTACCCTAACCCTAACTCTAACCCTAATCCTTACCCTAACCCTAACCACAACCCTTACCCTAACCCTAACCCTTACCCTAACCCTAAACCTAACCCTAAACTTAACCCTTAGCCTTACCTTAACCATAATCCTAACCCTAACCCTAACCCCTAACCCTAACCCTAAACCTTACCCTACCCTTACCCTAACCCTAACTCTAACCTTAAGCCTAACCATAACCCTAACCCTAACCCTTACCCTTACCCTTACCCTAACCCTAACCCTAACCCTAAACCTAACCCTAAACCTAACCCTAAACCCTAACCCTAACACTATCCCTAACCCTTACCCTTACCCTAACCCTAACCCTAACCTTAATGCCTACCCTAACGCTAACCCTAACCCTTACCGTAACCCTACCCCTAACCCTAATCCTTACCCTAACCCTAACCCTAACCCTAAACTTTACTCTTACCCTAACCCAAACCGTAAACTTAATGCTAACCCTAACCCTAACCCTAACCCTAACCCTAATCCTTACCCTAACCCCAACACTAACCCTAACTCTTACACTAACCCTAACCTTAACCCTAACCCAAACCCTAACCCTAACCCTTACCCTAACACTAACCTAAACTTAAACCTAACCCTAACTGTAACCCTAACTCTAAGCCTCACCTTACCCTTACCCTAACCCTAACCCTTATCCTTACCGTAACCCTAACCCTAACCCTAACCCTTACCCGAACCCTTACCCTTTCCCTAACCCTAACCCTACCCCTAAACCTAACTCTAACCCTAACCCTAACCCTATCCCCTACCTCTAAACCTAACCCGAACCCTCACACTTACCCTTACCGTAAACCTAACCCTAACCCTAAACCCTAACCCTAACACTAACACTAACCCTTACCCTTACCCTTACCCTTTCCCTTACCCTAACCCTAACTCTAACCCAACCCTAACCATAACCCTTACCCTAACCCTAACCCTAAACCTAACCATAAACGTAACCCTAACCCTAACCCTAAGCCTAACCCTTACCCTTACCATAACCCTAACACTTTATCTAACCCTAACCCTAACACTAAACATAACCCTAAACCTAAACCTAACCCTAACCCTAACCCTAACCCTAACCCTAATAATTGCCCTTACCTTAAACCTAAACCTAAACCTAACCCTAACGCTAAGCCTAACCTTAACCCCTAACCCGAAACCTAACCCTAATCCTAACCCTACACCTTACCCTTATCCTAACCCTAACCCTAAACCTAACACTAAAACTTACACTTACCCGTACCCTAACACTTAACCTAACCCTAACCCTTACCCTAACCCTAACAATAACCTTAACCCTAACCCTAAACGAAACCCTAACCCTTACCCTGACCCTTAAACTAACCCTAAAACTAACCATCACCCTTACCCTTACTCTAACCATAACTCTAAACCTAACCCTTACCCTTACCCTAACCCTAACCCTAACCCTAACCCTTTTCCTAACCCTAACCCTAACCCTAAACCTAACCCTATCTCTTACCCTTACCTTAACCCTAACCCTAAACCTAACCCTAACCCTCAGCCTAACACTTACCCCTACCCAATCCTTAAGCCTAACTCTAACCCTAACCCTAATCCTTACCCTAACCCTAACCCTGACCCTAATCCTTACCCTAACCCTAACCTTAACCCTTAACCGAACCCTAACCCTTACCCTAATCCTAAACCTAACCCTAAACTTAACCCTTACCCTTACCTTAACCATAATCCTAACCCTAACCCTAACCCCTAACCCTAACCCTAACCCTTACTCTTACCCTTATCCTAACCCGAACTCTAACTTTAAGCCTAACCATAACTCTAACCCTAACCCTTACCCTTACCCTAACCCTAACCCTAAACCTAATCCTAACCCTAACCCCTAACCCTAACCCTATCCCTAACCCTTACCCTTACCCTAACCCTAACCCTAACCTTAATGCCTACCCTAACCCTAACCCTAAAAATTACCGTAACCCTACCCCTAACCTTAATCCTTACCCTAACCCTAACCCTAACCCTAACCCTAAACTTTACCCTTACCCTAACCCAAAACCTAACCTTAATGCTAACCCTAACCCTAACCCTAACCCTAAGCCTAATCCTTACCCTTACCACAACACTAACCCTAACCCTTACACTAACCCTAACCTTAACCCTAACCCAAATCCTAACCCTAACCCTGACCCTTACCCTAACACTAACCTAACCTTAAACCTAACCCTAACCCTAACCCTAACCCTAAGCCTCACCCTTACCCTTACCCTAACCCTAACCCTTATCCTTACCCTAACCCTAACCCTAACCCTAACCCTTACCCGAACCCTTAACCTTTCCCTAACCCTAACACTAACCCTAAACCTAACCCTAACCCTAACCCTAACCTCTACGCCTAACCCTAACCCTAACCCTCACCCTTACCCTTACCGTAACCCTAACCCTAACCATAACCCCTAACCCCTAACCCTAACCCTAACACTAACCCTTACGCTTACCCTTTCCCTTACCCTAACCCTAACTCTAACCCAACCCTAACCGTAACCCTTACCCTAACCCTTACCCTAACCCTAACCCTAAGGCTAACCCTTACCCTTACCATAAATCTAACCCTTTTCCTAACCCAAACCATAACACTAAACATAACCCTAACCCTAAACCTAACCCTAACCCTAACTCTAATAATTCCCCTTACCCTAAACCTAACCCAAAACTAAGCCTAACCTTAACCCCTAACCCTAAACCTAACCCTAATCCTAACACTACACCTTACCCTTATCCTAACCCTAACCCTAAACCTAACCCTAACACTTACGCTTACCCTTACCGTAACCCTTAACCTATCCCTAACCCTTACCCTAACTCTAACAATAACCTTAACCCTAACCGTTACCCTTATCCTAACCCTTAACCTTACCCTAACCCTAACCCTAAACCTAATCCTAACCCTAACCCCTAACCCTAACCCTAACACTTACCCTTATCGTAACCCTAACCCTAAACCTAAACCTAACACTTTCCCTAAACCTAAACCGAAACCTAACCCTAAACCTAACCCTCACCCTAACCCTAAACCTCACCCTTACCCTTACCCTAACCCTAACTCTAACCCTAACACTTACCCTTACCCTAACCCTAACCCTAACCCTAAACCTTACCCTAACCCTAACCCTAAACCTAACTCCTAACCCTATCCCTAATCCTAAACCTTACCCTTACCCTAACACTAACCCTAAACCTAACACTAACCCTAACACCACCCCTTACCCTTACCCTAACCCTAAGATTAACCCTAAACTTAACCCTTACCCTAACCCTAACCGTTACCCTAACCCTAACCCTCACCCTAACCCTCACCCTTACCCTTACCCTAACCCTATCCTTAATCCTAACCCTAACCATGACCCCGAACCCTAACCCTAACCCAAACCCTAACCGTTACCCTTGTCCTAACCCTTACCCTTACCCTCACCCTAACCCTAAACCTAAACCTAATCCTAACCCTAACCCCTAAACCTAACCCTACCCCTAACCCTAACCCTTACCCTTATCCTAACCTAACCCTAACCCTAACACTAACAGTAAACCTAACCCTAACCCTAACCCTAACCCTAACCCTTACCGTAAACCTCCCCCTAACTCTAATCCTTACCCTAACCCTAACCCTAACCCTAAATTTTACCATTACCCTAACCCAAACCCTAACCTTAATGCTAACCCTAACCCTAACCCTAACCCTAACCCTAATCCTTACCCTAACCCCAACACTAACCCTAACCCTTACACTAACCCTAACCTTAACCCTAACCCAAACCCTAACCCTAACCCTAACCCTTACCGTAAACCTCCCCCTAACTCTAATCCTTAGCCTAACCCTAACCCTAACCCTAACCCTAAATTTTACCCTTACCCTAACCCAAACCCTAACCTTAATGCTAACCCTAAACCTAACCCTAACCCTAATCCTTACCCTAACCCCAACACTAACCCTAACCCTTACACTAACCCTAACCTTAACCCTAACCCAAACCCTAACCCTAACCCTTACCCTAACACTAACCTAAACTTAAACCTAACCCTAACCCTAACCCTAACCCGAAGCCTCACCTTACCCTTACCCTAACCCTAACCCTTATCCTTACGCTAACCCTAACCCTAACCTTAATCCTTACCCGAACCCTTACCCTTTACCTAACCCTAACCATACCCCTAACCCTAACACTAACCCTAACCCTAACCCTATCCTCTACTCCTAACCCTAACCCTAACCCTCACCCTTACCCTTACCGTAACCCTAACCCTAACCCCTAACCCTAACCTTAACACTAACCCTTACCCTTACCCTTGCCCTTTCCCTTACCCTAACCCTATCTCTAACCCAACCCTAACCTTAACCCTTACCCTAACCCTAAACCTAACCCTAACCCTAAAGGTAACCCTAACCCTAACCCTAAGCCTAACCCTTACCCTTACCGTAACCCTAACACTTTCCCTAACCCTAACCCTAACACTAAACATAACCCTAAACCTAAACCTAACCCTAACCGTAACCCTAATAATTCCCCTTACCTTAAACCTAACCCTAAACCTAACCCTAACGCTAAGCCTACCCTTAACCCCTAACCCTAAACCTAAACCTAATCCTAACCCTACACCTTACACTTATCCTAACCCTAACCCTAAACCTAACCCTAACCCCTAACCCTAACCCTAACCCTAAACCTAATAATTCCCCTTACCCTAAACCTAACCCTAACCCTTACCCTAACCCTAACAATAACCTTAACCCTAACGCTAAACGTAACCCTTACCCTTACCCTGACCCTTAACCTAACCCTAAAACTAACCATCACCCTTACCCTTACTCTAACCCTAACCCTAACCCTTACCCTAACCCTAACCCTAACCCTAACCCTAACCCTAACCTCTACCCCTAACCCTAACCACTAACCCTAACCCTAACCCTAATCCTAACACTTACCCTTACACTAACCCTAACCCTACCCCTAACCCTAACACTTACCCTCACCCTAAACCGAACCCTAACCCTAACCCTAATCCTAACACTTACCTTTACCATAACACTAAACCTAACCCTAACTCTAACACTCACGCTTACCCTAACCCTAACCCTAATCCTAAACCTTACCCTAACCCTAACCATAACGCTATCTCTTGCCCTTACCCTAACCCTAACCCTAACCCTAACCATGAACCTAACCTTTACCCCTACCCTAACCCTAAGCCTAACACTAACCCTAACCCTAATCTTTACCCTTACCCTAACCCTAACCCTAATACTTATCTTAAACCTAACCCTAAACCTAACCCTAACCCTAACCCTTACCCTAACCCTAAACTTAACCCTAACCTTAACCCTAACCCTAACCCTTACCCTAACCATAACCCTAACCCTAACCCTAACCCCTAACCCTAACCCTAACCCTTACCCTTACCCTTACACTAATCCTAACTCTAACCTTAAGCCTAAGCCTAACACTAACCCTAACCCTTACCCTTACCCTAAACCTAAACCTAACAGTAACCCTAACCCTAACCCAGCCCTAAAACCTAACCCTAACCCTAACCCTAACCCTTACCCTTACCCTAACACTAACCCTAAACTTAATGCTAACACTAACCCTAATCCTTACAATAACCCTAACCCTAATCCTTACACTAACCCTAACCCTAATCCTAACCCTAACCCTAAACTTTATCCTTACCCTAACCCTAAACCTAACCTTAATGCTAACCCTAACCCTAACCCTAACTGTAATCCTTACCCTAACCCTAACCCTAACAATTACCCTTCCCCTAACCCTAACCCTTACCCTCACCGTAACCTTAACGCTAACCCAAACCCTAACCGTAACCCTAACCCTTAACCTAACCCTAATTCTAACCTTAAATGTAACCCTAACCCTAACCCTAACCCTCACCCTAACCCTTACCCTTACCCTAAACCTAATCCTTACCCTAACCCTAACCCTAACCCTAACCCTAAATTTTACCATTACCCTAACCCAAACCCTATCCTTAATGCTAACCCTAACTCTAACCCTAACCCTAACCCTAATCCTTACCCTAACCCCAACACTAACCCTAACCCTTACACTAACCCTAACCTTAACCCTAACCCAAACCGTAACCCTAACCCTAACCCTTACCGTAAACCTCCCCCTAACTCTAATCCTTACCCTAACCCTAACCCTAAACCTAACCCTAAATTTTACCCTTACCCTAACCCAAACCCTAACCTTACTGCTAACCCTAACCCTGACCGTAACCCTAATCCTTACCCTAACCCCAACACTAACCCTAACCCTTACACTAACCCTAACCTTAACCCTAACCCAAACCCTAACCCTAACCGTAACACTTACCCTAACACTAACCTAACCTTAAACCTAACCCTAACCCTAACCCTAACCCGAAGCCTCACCTTACCCTTACCCTAACCCTAACCCTTATCCTTACCCTAACCCTAACCCTAACGCTAACCCTTACCCGAACCCTTACCCTTTACCTAACCCTAACCATACGCTTAAACCTAACACTAACCCTAACCGTAACCCTAACACTCACCCTTACCCTTACCATAACCCTAACCCTAACCCCTAACCCTAACCTTAACACTAACCCTTACCCTTACCCTTACCCTTTCCCTTACCCTAACCCTATCTCTAACCCAACCCTAACCATAACCCTTACCCTAACCCTAACCCTAACCCTAACCCTAAACGTAACCCTAACCCTAACCCTAAGCCTAACCCTTACCTTTACCGTAAACCTAACACTTTCCCTAACCCTAACCCTAACACTAAACATAACCCTAAACCTAAACCTAACCCTAACCCTAACCCTAAACCTAATAATTCCCCTTACCTTAAACCTAACCCTAAACCTAACCCTAACGCTAAGCCTAACCTTAACCCCTAACCCTAAACCTAACCCTAATCCTAACCCTACACCTTACCCTTATCCTAACCCTAACCCTAAACCTAACCCTAACACTTACGCTTACCCGTAACCTAACACTTAACCTAACCCTAAACCATACCCTAACCGGAACAATAACCTTAACCCTAACCCTAACCGTAACCCTTACCCTTACCCTGACCCTTAACCTAACCATAAAACTAACCATCACCCTTACCCTTACTCTAAACATAACTCTAAACTGAACCCTTACGCTAACCCTAACCCTAACCCTAACCCTTACGCTAACCCTAACCCTAACCCTATGTCTTACCCTTACCTTAACCCTAAACCTAAACCTAACCCTAACCCTCAGCCTAACCCTTACCCCTACCCAATCCTTAAGCCTAACTCTAACCCTAACCCTAATCCTTACCCTAACCCTAACCCTGACCCTAATCCTTACCCTAACCCTAACCTTAACCCTTACCCTAACCCTAACCCTTACCCTAACCCTAAACCTAACCCTAACCTTAACCCTTACCCTTACCTTAACGATAATCCTAACACTAACCCTAACCCCTAACCCTAACCCTAACCCTTACCCTTACCCTTATACTAACCCTAACTCTAACCTTAAGCCTAACCCTAACCCCTAACCCTAACCCTATCCCTAAACCTTACCCTTACCCTAACCCTAACCCTAACCTTAATGCCTACCCTAAACCTAACCCTAAAAATTACTGTAACCCTACCCCTAACCCTAATCCTTACCCTAACCCTAACCCTAACCCTAACCCTAAACTTTACCCTTACCCTAACCCAAAACCTAACCTTAATGCTTACCTAACCCTAACCCTAACCCTAAGCCTAATCCTTACCCTTACCCCAACACTTACCCTAACCCTTACACTAACCCTAAACTTAACCCTAACCCAAACCCTAACCCTAACCCTGACCCTTACCCTAACACTAACCAAACCTTAAACCTAACCGTAACCCTAACCCTAACCCTAACCCTAACCCTAAGCCTCACCCTTACCCTTACCCTAACCCTAACCCTTATCCTTACCCTAACCCTAACACTAACCCTAACCCTAACCCTTACCTGAACCCTTAACCTTTCCCTAACCTTAACCCTAACCCTAAACCTAACCCTAACCCTAACCCTAACCTCTACGCCTAAACCTAAACCTAACCCTCACCCTTACCCTTACCGTAACCCTAACCCTAACCTTAACCCCTAACCCTAACCCTAACACTAACCCTTACCCTTACCCTTTCCCTTACCCTAACCCTAACTCTAACCCAACCCTAACCGTAACACTTACCCTAACCCTAACCCTAACCCTAACCCTAAACGTAACCCTAACCCTAACCCTAAGGCTAACCCTTACACTTACCGTAACCCTAACCCTTTTCCTAACCCTAACCCTAACACTAAACATAACCCTAACCCTAAACCTAACCCTAACCCTAACCCTAAACCTAATAATTCCACTTACCCTAAACCTAACCCTAACCCTTACCCTAACCATAACAATAACCTTAACCCTAACGCTAAACGTAACCCTTACCCTTACACTGACCCTTAACCTAACCCTAAAACTAACCATCACCATTACCCTTACTCTAACACTAACCCTAACCCTTACCCTAACCCTAACCCTAACCCTAACCCTAACCTCTACCCCTAACCCTAACCCCTAACCCTAACCCTACCCCTAATCCTAACACTTACCCTTACACTAACCCTAACCCTACCCCTAACCCTAACACTTACCCTCACCCTAAACTGAACCCTAACCCTAACCCTAATCCTAACACTTACCTTTACCCTAACACTAAACCTAACCCTAACTCTAACACTTACGCTTACCCTAACCCTAACCCTAATCCTAAACCTTACCCTAACCCTAACCATAACCCTATCTCTTGCCCTTACCCTAACCCTAAACCTAACCCTAACCATGAACCTAACCTTTACTCCTACCCTAACCCTAAGCCTAACACTAACCCTAACCCTAATCTTTACCCTTACCCTAACCCTAACCCTAATACTTATCTTAAACCTAACCCTAAACCTAACCCTAACCCTAACCCTAACCCTAACCCTTACCCTAACCCTAAACCTAACCC
Source organism: Megascapheus bottae (assembly GCA_024803745.1). Classification (NCBI taxonomy): domain Eukaryota; kingdom Metazoa; phylum Chordata; class Mammalia; order Rodentia; family Geomyidae; genus Megascapheus; species Megascapheus bottae. Next base: position 555,787 of record JANJXV010000353.1, on the reverse strand, counting down.
TAACCCTAACCCTAACCCAAACCTTACCCTAACCCTAACCCAAACCCTAACCCTAACCAATAACCTTACCCTAACCCTAACCCTCACCCTAACTTTAAACCTAACCAGGCTCCTAATCCTAACCCTAACCCTTAACCTAACCCTAACCATAACCTTAAGCCCAACTCTAACCCCAACCCTAACCCTAATCCTAACCCTATCCCTTATCCTAACCCTAACTCTAACAGTAACCCTCACCCTAAACCCAAGCCTAATCCTAACCCTAACCCTTACCCTAACCCTAACCCTAACCCTAACCTTAAACTTAACCCTAACACTTACCCTTACCCTAATCCTAAACCTAACCCTAACCCTTACCCTAATCCTAACCCTAACCCTAACCTTAACCCCTAACACTAACCCTAAACCTAACCCTAACCCTAACCCTTACCCTAACCCTAAACCAAACCCTAACCCTTACTGTAACCCTAACCCTATCCCTAACCCTAACCTCTAACCCTAACCCTAACCCTAACCCTTACCTTTACCGTAACCTTAACCCTAACCCCTAACCCTAACCCTAACTCTAACCCTAACCCTTACCCTTTCCCTTACCGTAACCCTAACTCTAACCCTAACCTTAACCCTAACCATTACCCTAAGCCTAACCTAACCCTGACCCTAACAATAACCTTAACCCTAACCCTAACCCTAACCCTCACCCTTAAACTAACCCTAACCCTAACCCTACCCCTAAATATCAGCCTTAAGCTTACCCTAACCCTAACCCTAAACCTAACCCTTACCCTAACCTTAACCCCTAACCCTAACCCTAACACTAACCCTAACCGTTACCCATATCCTAACCCTAACCCTTACCCTAATCCTAACCCTGAACCTAACCCTAACCCTAACCCTAACCCCTAACCCTAACCCTTACCCTTATCTTAACCCTAACACTAACGCTAAAACTAACACTTTCCCTAACCCTAACCCTAGCACTAACCCTAACCCTTAGCCTAACCCTAACCCTAAACGTAACCCCTAACCCTAACCCTAACACTTACCCTTACCCTAACACTAACCCTAAACCTAACACTAACCCTAACCCTAACCCTAACCCTTACCCTAACCCTAACATCAATCCTAACCTTAACCCTTACCCTAACCCTAACCCTTACCCTAACCCTACACGTAACCCTAACCCTCACCCTTACCCTTACCCTAACCCTAACCCTAATTCTAACCCTAACCCTAAGCCCTAACCCGAACGCTAACCCAAAACCTAACCGTTACCCTTATCCTAACCCTTACCCTTACCCTAACCCTAAACCTAACCCTAAACCTAACCCTAACCCTAACCACTAACACTAACCCTAACCCTAACCCTTACCCTTATCCTAAACCTAACCCTAACCCTAACCCTAACCCTAAACCTACCCCTAACCCTATCCTAATCCTAACACTTACCCTTACCCTAACCCTAAAAGTAACCCTAACGCTAACACTTAACCCTACCCTAACCATAACCCTAACCCTAACCCTTACCCTAACCCTAACCCTAAGCCTAACCCTAACCCCTACATCTAACCCTAACCCTAACCATAACCCATACCCTACCCTAACAATAAACCTAACCCTAATCCTAACACTTACGCTTACCCTAACCCTAACCCTAACCCTAACCCTCAACCTAACTCTTTCCCCTACCCTAACCCTAAGCCTAACACGAACCCTAACCCTAACCCTTACCCTAACACTATCACTAACCCTAATCCTTACCCTAACCCTTACCTTAACCCTTACCCTAACCCTAACCCTTACCCTAACGCTAACCCTAATCCTAACCTTAACCCTTACCCTTACCCTAACCCTAACCCTAACCCTAACACCTAACCCTAACCCTAACCCTAACCCTTACCCTTAACCTAACCCTAACCCTAACCCTAACACCTAACCCTAACCCTAACCCTTACACTTACCCTTACCTAACCCTAACCCTAAACTTAAGCCGAACCCTCACCCTAACCCTAAAACTTACCCTTACCCTAACCCTAACCCTAAAACTAACCCTAATCCTAGCCCTAACCCCTAATGCTAACCCTAACCCTAACCCTTACCCTTACCCTAACCGTAACCCTAACCTTAATGCTAACCCTAACCCTAACCCGAAACCTAACCCTAATCCTTCCCACAACCCTAACCCTAAGCCTAAGCCTTACCCTTTCCCTAACCCTAACCCTTACCCTAACACTAATCTTAACCCTAACCCTTACCCTAACCCTAACCCTAACCCTAACCTTAAACTTAACCCTAACACTTACCCTTACCCTAATCCTAAACCTAACCCTAACCCTTACCCTAATCCTAACCCTAACCCTAACCTTAACCCCTAACACTAACCCTAAACCTAACCCTAACCCTAACCCTTACCCTAACCCTAAACCAAACCCTAACCCTTACTGTAACCCTAACCCTATCCCTAACCCTAACCTCTAACCCTAACCCTAACCCTAACCCTTACCTTTACCGTAACCTTAACCCTAACCCCTAACCCTAACCCTAACTCTAACCCTAACCCTTACCCTTTCCCTTACCGTAACCCTAACTCTAACCCTAACCTTAACCCTAACCATTACCCTAAGCCTAACCTAACCCTGACCCTAACAATAACCTTAACCCTAACCCTAACCCTAACCCTCACCCTTAAACTAACCCTAACCCTAACCCTACCCCTAAATATCAGCCTTAAGCTTACCCTAACCCTAACCCTAAACCTAACCCTTACCCTAACCTTAACCCCTAACCCTAACCCTAACACTAACCCTAACCGTTACCCATATCCTAACCCTAACCCTTACCCTAATCCTAACCCTGAACCTAACCCTAACCCTAACCCTAACCCCTAACCCTAACCCTAACCCTTACCCTTATCTTAACCCTAACACTAACGCTAAAACTAACACTTTCCCTAACCCTAACCCTAGCACTAACCCTAACCCTTAGCCTAACCCTAACCCTAACCGTAACCCCTAACCCTAACCCTAACACTTACCCTTACCCTAACACTAACCCTAAACCTAACACTAACCCTAACCCTAACCCTAACCCTTACCCTAACCCTAACATTAACCCTAACCTTAACCCTTACCCTAACCCTAACCCTTACCCTAACCCTACACGTAACCCTAGCCCTCACCCTTACCCTTACCCTAACCCTAACCCTAATTCTAACCCTAACCCTAAGCCCTAACCCGAACGCTAACCCAAAACCTAACCGTTACCCTTATCCTAACCCTTACCCTTACCCTAACCCTAAACCTAACCCTAAACCTAACCCTAACCCTAACCACTAACACTAACCCTAACCCTAACCCTTACCCTTATCCTAAACCTAACCCTAACCCTAACCCTAACCCTAAACCTACCCCTAACCCTATCCTAATCCTAACACTTACCCTTACCCTAACCCTAAAAGTAACCCTAACGCTAACACTTAACCTTACCCTAACCATAACCCTAACCCTAACCCTTACCCTAACCCTAACCCTAAGCCTAACCCTAACCCCTACATCTAACCCTAACCCTAACCATAACCCATACCCTACCCTAACAATAAACCTAACCCTAATCCTAACACTTACGCTTACCCTGACCCTAACCCTAACCCTAACCCTCAACCTAACTCTTTCCCCTACCCTAACCCTAAGCCTAACACGAACCCTAACCCTAACCCTTACCCTAACACTATCACTAACCCTAATCCTTACCCTAACCCTTACCTTAACCCTTACCCTAACCCTAACCCTTACCCTAACGCTAACCCTAATCCTAACCTTAACCCTTACCCTTACCCTAACCCTAACCCTAACCCTAACACCTAACCCTAACCCTAACCCTAACCCTTACCCTTAACCTAACCCTAACCCTAACCCTAACACCTAACCCTAACCCTAACCCTTACACTTACCCTTACCTAACCCTAACCCTAAACTTAAGCCGAACCCTCACCCTAACCCTAAAACTTACCCTTACCCTAACCCTAACCCTAAAACTAACCCTAATCCTAGCCCTAACCCCTAATGCTAACCCTAACCCTAACCCTTACCCTTACCCTAACCGTAACCCTAACCTTAATGCTAACCCTAACCCTAACCCGAAACCTAACCCTAATCCTTCCCACAACCCTAACCCTAAGCCTAAGCCTTACCCTTTCCCTAACCCTAACCCTTACCCTAACACTAATCTTAACCTTAACCCAAACCCTAACCCTAACCCTAACTCTTACCCTAACCCTAATCCTAACCTTAAACCTAACCCTAACCCTAACCCTAACACTCACCCTCACCCTACTCTTACCCTAACCCTAATCCTTACAATAAGCCTAACCCTTACGCTAACCCTTACTCTTTCCCTATCCCTAACTCTAAACCTAAACCTAAACCTAATCCTAACCCTAACCCGAACCCTAAACTTAACGCTAACCCTAACCCTAACTCTAACCCTTACCCTTATCCTAACCCTAACCCTAACCCTAACACTAACACTTACCCTAACCCTCAACCTAACCCTAAACCTAACCCTAAACCTAACCCTAACCCTTACCCTTAACCTAACCCTAACCCTAAACCCTATACCTAACCCTAACCCTAACCCTTACCCTTACCCTAACGCTAAACCTAACCCTAACCCTAACACTTACGCTTACCCTAACCCTAACCCTAACCCTAACCCTTACCCTATCCCTAACACTAAACCTAACCCTATCTCTTACCCTTATCTTAACCCTAAAAATAAACCTAACCCTAACTCTCAACCTAATTCTTAACCCTACCCAACCTTAAGCCTAACCCTAATCCGAACCCTAATCCTTACCCTAACCCTAACTCTAACCCTAATCCTTACCCTAACCCTAACCACAACCCTTACCCTAACCCTAACCCTTACCCTAACCCTAAACCTAACCCTAAACTTAACCCTTAGCCTTACCTTAACCATAATCCTAACCCTAACCCTAACCCCTAACCCTAACCCTAAACCTTACCCTACCCTTACCCTAACCCTAACTCTAACCTTAAGCCTAACCATAACCCTAACCCTAACCCTTACCCTTACCCTTACCCTAACCCTAACCCTAACCCTAAACCTAACCCTAAACCTAACCCTAAACCCTAACCCTAACACTATCCCTAACCCTTACCCTTACCCTAACCCTAACCCTAACCTTAATGCCTACCCTAACGCTAACCCTAACCCTTACCGTAACCCTACCCCTAACCCTAATCCTTACCCTAACCCTAACCCTAACCCTAAACTTTACTCTTACCCTAACCCAAACCGTAAACTTAATGCTAACCCTAACCCTAACCCTAACCCTAACCCTAATCCTTACCCTAACCCCAACACTAACCCTAACTCTTACACTAACCCTAACCTTAACCCTAACCCAAACCCTAACCCTAACCCTTACCCTAACACTAACCTAAACTTAAACCTAACCCTAACTGTAACCCTAACTCTAAGCCTCACCTTACCCTTACCCTAACCCTAACCCTTATCCTTACCGTAACCCTAACCCTAACCCTAACCCTTACCCGAACCCTTACCCTTTCCCTAACCCTAACCCTACCCCTAAACCTAACTCTAACCCTAACCCTAACCCTATCCCCTACCTCTAAACCTAACCCGAACCCTCACACTTACCCTTACCGTAAACCTAACCCTAACCCTAAACCCTAACCCTAACACTAACACTAACCCTTACCCTTACCCTTACCCTTTCCCTTACCCTAACCCTAACTCTAACCCAACCCTAACCATAACCCTTACCCTAACCCTAACCCTAAACCTAACCATAAACGTAACCCTAACCCTAACCCTAAGCCTAACCCTTACCCTTACCATAACCCTAACACTTTATCTAACCCTAACCCTAACACTAAACATAACCCTAAACCTAAACCTAACCCTAACCCTAACCCTAACCCTAACCCTAATAATTGCCCTTACCTTAAACCTAAACCTAAACCTAACCCTAACGCTAAGCCTAACCTTAACCCCTAACCCGAAACCTAACCCTAATCCTAACCCTACACCTTACCCTTATCCTAACCCTAACCCTAAACCTAACACTAAAACTTACACTTACCCGTACCCTAACACTTAACCTAACCCTAACCCTTACCCTAACCCTAACAATAACCTTAACCCTAACCCTAAACGAAACCCTAACCCTTACCCTGACCCTTAAACTAACCCTAAAACTAACCATCACCCTTACCCTTACTCTAACCATAACTCTAAACCTAACCCTTACCCTTACCCTAACCCTAACCCTAACCCTAACCCTTTTCCTAACCCTAACCCTAACCCTAAACCTAACCCTATCTCTTACCCTTACCTTAACCCTAACCCTAAACCTAACCCTAACCCTCAGCCTAACACTTACCCCTACCCAATCCTTAAGCCTAACTCTAACCCTAACCCTAATCCTTACCCTAACCCTAACCCTGACCCTAATCCTTACCCTAACCCTAACCTTAACCCTTAACCGAACCCTAACCCTTACCCTAATCCTAAACCTAACCCTAAACTTAACCCTTACCCTTACCTTAACCATAATCCTAACCCTAACCCTAACCCCTAACCCTAACCCTAACCCTTACTCTTACCCTTATCCTAACCCGAACTCTAACTTTAAGCCTAACCATAACTCTAACCCTAACCCTTACCCTTACCCTAACCCTAACCCTAAACCTAATCCTAACCCTAACCCCTAACCCTAACCCTATCCCTAACCCTTACCCTTACCCTAACCCTAACCCTAACCTTAATGCCTACCCTAACCCTAACCCTAAAAATTACCGTAACCCTACCCCTAACCTTAATCCTTACCCTAACCCTAACCCTAACCCTAACCCTAAACTTTACCCTTACCCTAACCCAAAACCTAACCTTAATGCTAACCCTAACCCTAACCCTAACCCTAAGCCTAATCCTTACCCTTACCACAACACTAACCCTAACCCTTACACTAACCCTAACCTTAACCCTAACCCAAATCCTAACCCTAACCCTGACCCTTACCCTAACACTAACCTAACCTTAAACCTAACCCTAACCCTAACCCTAACCCTAAGCCTCACCCTTACCCTTACCCTAACCCTAACCCTTATCCTTACCCTAACCCTAACCCTAACCCTAACCCTTACCCGAACCCTTAACCTTTCCCTAACCCTAACACTAACCCTAAACCTAACCCTAACCCTAACCCTAACCTCTACGCCTAACCCTAACCCTAACCCTCACCCTTACCCTTACCGTAACCCTAACCCTAACCATAACCCCTAACCCCTAACCCTAACCCTAACACTAACCCTTACGCTTACCCTTTCCCTTACCCTAACCCTAACTCTAACCCAACCCTAACCGTAACCCTTACCCTAACCCTTACCCTAACCCTAACCCTAAGGCTAACCCTTACCCTTACCATAAATCTAACCCTTTTCCTAACCCAAACCATAACACTAAACATAACCCTAACCCTAAACCTAACCCTAACCCTAACTCTAATAATTCCCCTTACCCTAAACCTAACCCAAAACTAAGCCTAACCTTAACCCCTAACCCTAAACCTAACCCTAATCCTAACACTACACCTTACCCTTATCCTAACCCTAACCCTAAACCTAACCCTAACACTTACGCTTACCCTTACCGTAACCCTTAACCTATCCCTAACCCTTACCCTAACTCTAACAATAACCTTAACCCTAACCGTTACCCTTATCCTAACCCTTAACCTTACCCTAACCCTAACCCTAAACCTAATCCTAACCCTAACCCCTAACCCTAACCCTAACACTTACCCTTATCGTAACCCTAACCCTAAACCTAAACCTAACACTTTCCCTAAACCTAAACCGAAACCTAACCCTAAACCTAACCCTCACCCTAACCCTAAACCTCACCCTTACCCTTACCCTAACCCTAACTCTAACCCTAACACTTACCCTTACCCTAACCCTAACCCTAACCCTAAACCTTACCCTAACCCTAACCCTAAACCTAACTCCTAACCCTATCCCTAATCCTAAACCTTACCCTTACCCTAACACTAACCCTAAACCTAACACTAACCCTAACACCACCCCTTACCCTTACCCTAACCCTAAGATTAACCCTAAACTTAACCCTTACCCTAACCCTAACCGTTACCCTAACCCTAACCCTCACCCTAACCCTCACCCTTACCCTTACCCTAACCCTATCCTTAATCCTAACCCTAACCATGACCCCGAACCCTAACCCTAACCCAAACCCTAACCGTTACCCTTGTCCTAACCCTTACCCTTACCCTCACCCTAACCCTAAACCTAAACCTAATCCTAACCCTAACCCCTAAACCTAACCCTACCCCTAACCCTAACCCTTACCCTTATCCTAACCTAACCCTAACCCTAACACTAACAGTAAACCTAACCCTAACCCTAACCCTAACCCTAACCCTTACCGTAAACCTCCCCCTAACTCTAATCCTTACCCTAACCCTAACCCTAACCCTAAATTTTACCATTACCCTAACCCAAACCCTAACCTTAATGCTAACCCTAACCCTAACCCTAACCCTAACCCTAATCCTTACCCTAACCCCAACACTAACCCTAACCCTTACACTAACCCTAACCTTAACCCTAACCCAAACCCTAACCCTAACCCTAACCCTTACCGTAAACCTCCCCCTAACTCTAATCCTTAGCCTAACCCTAACCCTAACCCTAACCCTAAATTTTACCCTTACCCTAACCCAAACCCTAACCTTAATGCTAACCCTAAACCTAACCCTAACCCTAATCCTTACCCTAACCCCAACACTAACCCTAACCCTTACACTAACCCTAACCTTAACCCTAACCCAAACCCTAACCCTAACCCTTACCCTAACACTAACCTAAACTTAAACCTAACCCTAACCCTAACCCTAACCCGAAGCCTCACCTTACCCTTACCCTAACCCTAACCCTTATCCTTACGCTAACCCTAACCCTAACCTTAATCCTTACCCGAACCCTTACCCTTTACCTAACCCTAACCATACCCCTAACCCTAACACTAACCCTAACCCTAACCCTATCCTCTACTCCTAACCCTAACCCTAACCCTCACCCTTACCCTTACCGTAACCCTAACCCTAACCCCTAACCCTAACCTTAACACTAACCCTTACCCTTACCCTTGCCCTTTCCCTTACCCTAACCCTATCTCTAACCCAACCCTAACCTTAACCCTTACCCTAACCCTAAACCTAACCCTAACCCTAAAGGTAACCCTAACCCTAACCCTAAGCCTAACCCTTACCCTTACCGTAACCCTAACACTTTCCCTAACCCTAACCCTAACACTAAACATAACCCTAAACCTAAACCTAACCCTAACCGTAACCCTAATAATTCCCCTTACCTTAAACCTAACCCTAAACCTAACCCTAACGCTAAGCCTACCCTTAACCCCTAACCCTAAACCTAAACCTAATCCTAACCCTACACCTTACACTTATCCTAACCCTAACCCTAAACCTAACCCTAACCCCTAACCCTAACCCTAACCCTAAACCTAATAATTCCCCTTACCCTAAACCTAACCCTAACCCTTACCCTAACCCTAACAATAACCTTAACCCTAACGCTAAACGTAACCCTTACCCTTACCCTGACCCTTAACCTAACCCTAAAACTAACCATCACCCTTACCCTTACTCTAACCCTAACCCTAACCCTTACCCTAACCCTAACCCTAACCCTAACCCTAACCCTAACCTCTACCCCTAACCCTAACCACTAACCCTAACCCTAACCCTAATCCTAACACTTACCCTTACACTAACCCTAACCCTACCCCTAACCCTAACACTTACCCTCACCCTAAACCGAACCCTAACCCTAACCCTAATCCTAACACTTACCTTTACCATAACACTAAACCTAACCCTAACTCTAACACTCACGCTTACCCTAACCCTAACCCTAATCCTAAACCTTACCCTAACCCTAACCATAACGCTATCTCTTGCCCTTACCCTAACCCTAACCCTAACCCTAACCATGAACCTAACCTTTACCCCTACCCTAACCCTAAGCCTAACACTAACCCTAACCCTAATCTTTACCCTTACCCTAACCCTAACCCTAATACTTATCTTAAACCTAACCCTAAACCTAACCCTAACCCTAACCCTTACCCTAACCCTAAACTTAACCCTAACCTTAACCCTAACCCTAACCCTTACCCTAACCATAACCCTAACCCTAACCCTAACCCCTAACCCTAACCCTAACCCTTACCCTTACCCTTACACTAATCCTAACTCTAACCTTAAGCCTAAGCCTAACACTAACCCTAACCCTTACCCTTACCCTAAACCTAAACCTAACAGTAACCCTAACCCTAACCCAGCCCTAAAACCTAACCCTAACCCTAACCCTAACCCTTACCCTTACCCTAACACTAACCCTAAACTTAATGCTAACACTAACCCTAATCCTTACAATAACCCTAACCCTAATCCTTACACTAACCCTAACCCTAATCCTAACCCTAACCCTAAACTTTATCCTTACCCTAACCCTAAACCTAACCTTAATGCTAACCCTAACCCTAACCCTAACTGTAATCCTTACCCTAACCCTAACCCTAACAATTACCCTTCCCCTAACCCTAACCCTTACCCTCACCGTAACCTTAACGCTAACCCAAACCCTAACCGTAACCCTAACCCTTAACCTAACCCTAATTCTAACCTTAAATGTAACCCTAACCCTAACCCTAACCCTCACCCTAACCCTTACCCTTACCCTAAACCTAATCCTTACCCTAACCCTAACCCTAACCCTAACCCTAAATTTTACCATTACCCTAACCCAAACCCTATCCTTAATGCTAACCCTAACTCTAACCCTAACCCTAACCCTAATCCTTACCCTAACCCCAACACTAACCCTAACCCTTACACTAACCCTAACCTTAACCCTAACCCAAACCGTAACCCTAACCCTAACCCTTACCGTAAACCTCCCCCTAACTCTAATCCTTACCCTAACCCTAACCCTAAACCTAACCCTAAATTTTACCCTTACCCTAACCCAAACCCTAACCTTACTGCTAACCCTAACCCTGACCGTAACCCTAATCCTTACCCTAACCCCAACACTAACCCTAACCCTTACACTAACCCTAACCTTAACCCTAACCCAAACCCTAACCCTAACCGTAACACTTACCCTAACACTAACCTAACCTTAAACCTAACCCTAACCCTAACCCTAACCCGAAGCCTCACCTTACCCTTACCCTAACCCTAACCCTTATCCTTACCCTAACCCTAACCCTAACGCTAACCCTTACCCGAACCCTTACCCTTTACCTAACCCTAACCATACGCTTAAACCTAACACTAACCCTAACCGTAACCCTAACACTCACCCTTACCCTTACCATAACCCTAACCCTAACCCCTAACCCTAACCTTAACACTAACCCTTACCCTTACCCTTACCCTTTCCCTTACCCTAACCCTATCTCTAACCCAACCCTAACCATAACCCTTACCCTAACCCTAACCCTAACCCTAACCCTAAACGTAACCCTAACCCTAACCCTAAGCCTAACCCTTACCTTTACCGTAAACCTAACACTTTCCCTAACCCTAACCCTAACACTAAACATAACCCTAAACCTAAACCTAACCCTAACCCTAACCCTAAACCTAATAATTCCCCTTACCTTAAACCTAACCCTAAACCTAACCCTAACGCTAAGCCTAACCTTAACCCCTAACCCTAAACCTAACCCTAATCCTAACCCTACACCTTACCCTTATCCTAACCCTAACCCTAAACCTAACCCTAACACTTACGCTTACCCGTAACCTAACACTTAACCTAACCCTAAACCATACCCTAACCGGAACAATAACCTTAACCCTAACCCTAACCGTAACCCTTACCCTTACCCTGACCCTTAACCTAACCATAAAACTAACCATCACCCTTACCCTTACTCTAAACATAACTCTAAACTGAACCCTTACGCTAACCCTAACCCTAACCCTAACCCTTACGCTAACCCTAACCCTAACCCTATGTCTTACCCTTACCTTAACCCTAAACCTAAACCTAACCCTAACCCTCAGCCTAACCCTTACCCCTACCCAATCCTTAAGCCTAACTCTAACCCTAACCCTAATCCTTACCCTAACCCTAACCCTGACCCTAATCCTTACCCTAACCCTAACCTTAACCCTTACCCTAACCCTAACCCTTACCCTAACCCTAAACCTAACCCTAACCTTAACCCTTACCCTTACCTTAACGATAATCCTAACACTAACCCTAACCCCTAACCCTAACCCTAACCCTTACCCTTACCCTTATACTAACCCTAACTCTAACCTTAAGCCTAACCCTAACCCCTAACCCTAACCCTATCCCTAAACCTTACCCTTACCCTAACCCTAACCCTAACCTTAATGCCTACCCTAAACCTAACCCTAAAAATTACTGTAACCCTACCCCTAACCCTAATCCTTACCCTAACCCTAACCCTAACCCTAACCCTAAACTTTACCCTTACCCTAACCCAAAACCTAACCTTAATGCTTACCTAACCCTAACCCTAACCCTAAGCCTAATCCTTACCCTTACCCCAACACTTACCCTAACCCTTACACTAACCCTAAACTTAACCCTAACCCAAACCCTAACCCTAACCCTGACCCTTACCCTAACACTAACCAAACCTTAAACCTAACCGTAACCCTAACCCTAACCCTAACCCTAACCCTAAGCCTCACCCTTACCCTTACCCTAACCCTAACCCTTATCCTTACCCTAACCCTAACACTAACCCTAACCCTAACCCTTACCTGAACCCTTAACCTTTCCCTAACCTTAACCCTAACCCTAAACCTAACCCTAACCCTAACCCTAACCTCTACGCCTAAACCTAAACCTAACCCTCACCCTTACCCTTACCGTAACCCTAACCCTAACCTTAACCCCTAACCCTAACCCTAACACTAACCCTTACCCTTACCCTTTCCCTTACCCTAACCCTAACTCTAACCCAACCCTAACCGTAACACTTACCCTAACCCTAACCCTAACCCTAACCCTAAACGTAACCCTAACCCTAACCCTAAGGCTAACCCTTACACTTACCGTAACCCTAACCCTTTTCCTAACCCTAACCCTAACACTAAACATAACCCTAACCCTAAACCTAACCCTAACCCTAACCCTAAACCTAATAATTCCACTTACCCTAAACCTAACCCTAACCCTTACCCTAACCATAACAATAACCTTAACCCTAACGCTAAACGTAACCCTTACCCTTACACTGACCCTTAACCTAACCCTAAAACTAACCATCACCATTACCCTTACTCTAACACTAACCCTAACCCTTACCCTAACCCTAACCCTAACCCTAACCCTAACCTCTACCCCTAACCCTAACCCCTAACCCTAACCCTACCCCTAATCCTAACACTTACCCTTACACTAACCCTAACCCTACCCCTAACCCTAACACTTACCCTCACCCTAAACTGAACCCTAACCCTAACCCTAATCCTAACACTTACCTTTACCCTAACACTAAACCTAACCCTAACTCTAACACTCACGCTTACCCTAACCCTAACCCTAATCCTAAACCTTACCCTAACCCTAACCTTAACCCTATCTCTTGCCCTTACCCTAACCCTAACCCTAACCCTAACCATGAACCTAACCTTTACCCCTACCCTAACCCTAAGCCTAACACTAACCCTAACCCTAATCTTTACCCTTACCCTAACCCTAACCCTAATACTTATCTTAAACCTAACCCTAAACCTAACCCTAACCCTAACCCTAACCCTTACCCTAACCCTAAACCTAACCCTAACCTTAACCCTAACCGTAACCCTTACCCTAACCCTAACCCTAACCCTAACCCCTAACCCTAACCCTAACCCTTACCCTTACCCTTACACTAATCCTAACTCTAACCTTAAGCCTAAGCCTAACACTAACCCTAACCCTTACCCTTACCCTAAACCTAAACCTAACAGTAACCCTAACCCTAACCCAGCCCTAAAACCTAACCCTAACCCTAACCCTAACCCTTACCCTTACCCTAACACTAACCCTAAACTTAATGCTAACCCTAACCCTAATCCTTACAATAACCCTAACCCTAATCCTTACCCTAACCCTAACCCTAATCCTAACCCTAACCCTAAACTTTATCCTTACCCTAACCCTAACCCTAAACTTAATGCTAACCCTAACCCTAACCCTAACCCTAATCCTTACTCTAACCCTAACCCTAACAATTACCCTTCCCCTAACCCTAACCCTTACCCTCACCGTAACCTTAACCCTAACCCAAACCCTAACCGTAACCCTAACCCTTAACCTAACCCTAATTCTAACCTTAAATCTAACCCTAACCCTAACCCTAACCCTCACCCTCACCCTTACCCTTACCCTAAACCTAATCCTTACCCTAACCCTAAACCTTACCATAACCCTTACCCTTTCCCTAACCCTAACCCTAACCCTAAACCTAAACCTAACCCTAAGCCTTACCCTTCTCCTAACACAAACACTAACCCTAAGCCTAACACTTACGCTAATCCTCACCCTAACCCTAACCCTAAACCTAATCCTAACCCCTATCCCTAACCCTAAACCTAAGCCTGACCCTTACCCTAAACCTAACCTTAACCCTAACACTTACCCTTAACCTAACCCTAACCCTAACCCTTACCTTTACCCTTACCCTAATACTAACCCTAACCGTAACCCTAAAACTTACCCTTAACCTAACCCTAACCCTCTACCTTACCCTAACCCTTACCCTAACCCTAACCCTAAACCTTACCCTAACCCCTAACCCTAACCCTAACCCTTACTCTAACCCTATTCCTAACCCCTAACCCTAACCCAAACCCTAATCCTTACCCTTACCCTAAACCTAACCCTAACCATAACACTTACCCTTACGTAACCATAATCCTTACCCTTAACCTAACCCTTACCCTGACCCTAACATTTACTCTTAACCTAACCCTAACCCTTACCCTTACACTAACCCTAACCCTAACCCTAACCCTTATGCTTAACCTAACCCGAAACCTAACCCTAAACCTAAACCTAACTGTAACCCTAACACTTACCCTTACCCTAACCTTAACTCTTACCCTAACCCTAACAATAACCCCTAACCCTAACCCTCAACCTAACCCTTACACTTACAGTAACCCTAACTCTAAACCTTACACTAACCCCAACCCTAACCCTTACCCTAACCTAACCCTAACCCTAACCTTAACCCTTACCCTAACACTAACCCTTACCCTAAACCTAACCCTAACCCAAAACTAACCCTAAACATCACCCTTACCCTTACCCTAACTCTAACCCTAATCCTAACCCTAACCCTAACCCCTAACCCTAACCCTAACCCAAACCCTAACCGTTACCTTTATCCTAACCCTTACGGTTACCCTAACCCTAACCCTAACCCTTACCCTTATCCTAAACCTAACCCTAACCCTAAGCCTAACCATAAACCTAACCCTAAACCTAAACATAACCCTAACACTTACCCTTACCCTAATCCTCACCCTAACCCTAACCCTAACACTTACCCTTACCCTAAGCCTAAACCTAACCCAAACCCTTACCCTAAACCTAACGCTAACCCTAACCCAAATCCTTAAACCTAACCCTAACCCTAACCATAACCCTTACCCTTACCCTAACCCTAATCCTAACCCTAACCTTAACCCTAACTCAAACTCAAACCATAACCATAACCCTTACTCTAACCTTAACCCTAACCCTAACCGCTAACCCTAACCATAACCATAACCCTTACCCTTACCCTAATTCTAAACCTAACCCTAACACCTAACCCTAAACCTAACCCTAACCCTAACCGTACACTTACCCTAATCGTAACCCTAACCCTAACCCTAACACTAGCCTTACCCTAACCCTAACCCTAACCCAAACCTTACCCTAAACCTAACCCAAACCCTAACCCTAACCAATACCCTTACCCTAACCCTAACCCTCACCCTAACTTTAAACCTAACCCTGTTCCTAATCCTAACCCTAACAGTTAACCTAACCCTAACCATAACCTTAAGCCCAACTCTAACCCCAACCCTAACCCTAAGCCTAACCCTGTCCCTTACCCTAACCCTAACCCTAACTCTAACCCTAACCCTCACCCTAAACCCAAGGCTAATCCTAACCCTAATCCTTATCCTTACCCTAACCCTAACCCTAACCCTAACCCTAAATTTAACCCTAACACTTACCCTTACCCTAACCCTAAACCTAACCCTAACCCTTACCCTAATCCTAACCCTAACCCTAACCTTAACCCCTAACACTAACCCTAAACCTAACCGTAACCCTAACCCTTACACTTACCCTAACCCTAAACCAAACCCTAACCCTTACTGTAACCCTAACCCTTACCCTAACCCTAACCTCTAACCCTAACCCTAACCCTAACCCTAACCCTAACCCTTACCTTTATCGTAACCCTAACCCTAACCCTAACCCTAACCCTAACACTAACCCTAACCCTTACCCTTTCCCTTACCATAACCCTAACTCTAACCCTAACCCTAACCCTAACCCTTACCCTAACCCTAACCTAAACCTAACCCTAAACCTAACCCTACCCTAACCCTAACCCTAATAATTCCCATTACCCTAAACCTAACTCTAAACCTAACACTAACGCTAACGCTAACCCTAACCCTAAACCTTAACCCTAACCCTAACCCTAACCCTAACCCTAAAACTTACCCTTATCCTAACCTTAATTCTAACCTTAACGCTAACCCTAACACTAACACTTACCCTTACCCTAACACTTACCCTAACCCTAACCCTTATTCTGACCCTAACAATAACCTTAACCCTAACCCTAACCCTAACCCTCACACTTACCCTAACCCTAACCCTAACCCTACCCCTAAATATCAGCCTTAACCTTACCCTAACCCTAAACATAAACCTAACCCTTACCCTAACCTTAACCCCTAACCCTAACCCTAACACTAACCCTAACTGTTACCCTTATCCTAACCCTTACCCTTACCCTAATCCTAACCCTAAACCTAACCCTAACCCTAACCCTAACCCTAACCCCTAACCCTAACCCTAACCCTAACCCTTACCCTTATCTTAACCCTAACACTAACGCTAAACCTAACACTTTCCCTAACCCTAACCCTAGCACTAACCCTAACCCTTAGCCTAACCCTAACCCTAACCCTAACACTTACCCTTAACCTAACACTAACCCTAAACCTAACACTAACCTAACCCTAACCCTTACCCTAACACTAACATTAACCATAACCTTAAACCTTACCCTAACCCTAACCCTTACCCTAACCCTAAACGTAACCCTAACCCTCACCCTTACCATTACCATAACCCTAACCCTAATCCCAACCCTAACCCTAAACCCTAACCCGAACGCTAAACCAAAACCTAACTGTTACCCTTATCCTAACACTTACCCTTACCCTAACCCTAAACCTAACCCTAAACCTAACCCTAACCCTAACCACTAACCCTAACCCTAACCCTACCACTAACCCTATCCTAATCCTAACACTTACTCTTACCCTAACCCTAAAAGTAACCCTAACGCTAACACTTAACCTTACCCTAACCGTAACACTAACCCTTACCCTAACCCTAACCCTAACCCTAACCCCTACATCTAAACCTAACCCTAACCATAACCCATACCCTACCCTAACAATAAACCTAACCCTAATCCTAACACTTACGCTTACCCTAACCCTAACCCTAACCCTAACCCTCAACCTAACTCTTTCCCCTACCCTAACCCTAAACCTAACACGAACACTAACCCTAACCCTTACCCTAACACTAACACTAACCCTAATCCTTACCCTATCAATTACCTTAACCCTTACCCTAACCCTAACCCTTACCCTAACGCTAACCCTAATCCTAACCTTAACCCTTACCCTTAACCTAACCCTAACCCTAACCCTAACACCTAACCCTAACCCTAACCCTTACCCTTACCCTTACCTAACCCTAACCCTAAACTTAAGCCGAACCCTCACCCTAACCCTAAAACTTACCCTTACCCTAACCCTAAACCTAAAACTAACCCTAACCCTAAACCTAACCGTAACCCCTAATCCTAACCCTAACCCTAACCCTTACCCTTACCCTTACCCTAACCCTAACCCTAACCTTAATGCTAACCCTAACCCTAACCCTAAACCTAACCCTAATCCTTCCCACAACCCTAACCCTAAGCCTAAGCCTTACCCTTTCCCTAACCCTAACCCTTACCCTAACACTAATCTTAACCTTAACCCAAACCCTAACCCTAACCCTAACTCTTACCCTAACCCTAATCCTAACCTTAAACCTAACCCTAATCCTAACCCTCACCCTCACCCTACTCTTATCCTAACCCTAATCCTTACAATAAGCCTAACCCTTACGCTAACCCTTACTCTTTCCCAATCAATAACTCTAAACCTAAACCTAATCCTAACCCTTACCCTAACCCTAACCCTAACCCTAAACTAAACGCTAACCCTAACCCTAACTCTAACCCTTACCCTTATCCTAACCCTAACCCTAACCCTAACACTAACACTTACCCTAACCCTCAACCTAACCCTAAACCTAACCCTAAACCTAACCCTAACCCTTACCCTTAACCTAACCCTAACCCTAACCCCTATACCTAACCCTAACCCTAACCCTTACCCTTACCCTAACCCTAAACCTAACCCTAACCCTAACACTTACGCTTACCCTAACCCTAACACTAACCCTTACCCTAACCCTAACACTAAACCTAACCCTGTCTCTTACCCTTATCTTAACAATAACAATAGACCTAACCTTAACCCTTAACCTAACCCTTACCCCTACCCCAACCTTAAGCCTAACCCTAATCCTAAACCTAATCCTTACCCTAACCCTAACCCTAATCCTTACCCTAACCCTAACAACAACCCTTACCCTAACCCTAACCCTTACCCTAACCCTAAACCTAACCCTAACCTTAACCCTTACACTTACCTTAACCATAATCCTAACCCTAACCATAACCCCTAACCCTAACCCTAAACCCTACCCTTACCCTTATCCTAACCCTAACTCTAACCTTAACCCTAACCATAAACCTAACCCTAACCCTTACCCTTACCCTAACCCTAAACCTAACCATAAACCTAACCCTAACCCGTAACCCTAACACTATCCCTAACCCTTACCCTTACCCTAACCCTAACCCTAACCTTAATGCCTACCCTATCCCTAACCCTAACCCTTACCGTAACCCTACCCCTAACCCTAATCCTTACCCTAACCCTAACCCTAACCCTAACCCTAAACTTTTCCCTTACCCTAACCCAAACCCTAACCTTAATGCTAACCCTAACCCTAAACCTAACCCTAACCCTAATCCTTACCCTAACCCCAAAACTAACCCTAACCCTTACACTAACCATAACCTTAACCCTAACCGAAACCCTAACCCTAACCCTTACCCTAACACTAACCTAAACTTAAACCTAACCCTAAACCTAACCCTAACCCTAAGCCTCACATTACCCTTACCCTAACCCTAACCCTTATCCTTACCGTAACCCTAACCCTAACCCTAACCCTTACCCGAACCCTTACCCTTTCCCTAACCCTAACCCTACCCCTAAAACTAACCCTAACCCTAATCCTAACCCTATCCTCTACATCTAACCCTAACCCGAACCCTCACCCTTACCATTACCCTTACCCTAACCCTAACCCTAAACCCTAACCCTAACCCTAACACTAACCCTTACCCTTACCCTTACCCTTTCCATTACCCTAACCCTAACTCTAACCCAACCCTAACCATAACCCTTAACCTAACCCTAACCCAAACCCTAACCCTAAATGTAACCCTAACCCTAACCCTAACCCTAAGCCTAACCCTTACCCTTATCGTAACCCTAACACTTTCACTAACCCTAACCCTAACACTAAACATAACCCTAAACCTAAACCTAACCCTAACCCTAACCCTAACCCTAATAATTCCTTACCTTAAACCTAACCCTAAACCTAACACTAACGCTAAGCCTAACCTTAACCCCTAAACCTAAACCTAACCCTAATCCTAACCCTACACATTGCCCTTATCCTAACCCTAACCCTAAACCTAACCCTAACACTTACACTTACCCGTACCCTAACACTTAACCTAACCCTAACCCTTACCCTAACCCTAACAATAACCTTAACCCTAATCCTAAACGTAACCCTAACCCTTACCCTGACCCTTAAACTAACCCTAAAACTAACCATAACCCTTACCCTTACTCTAACCATAACTCTAAACCTAACCCTTACCCTAACCCTAACCCTAACCCTAACCCTAACCCTAACCCTAACCCTATCTCTTACCCTTATCTTAACCCTAACCGTAAACCTAACCCTAACCGTCAGCCTAACCCTTACCCCTACCCAATCCTTAAGCCTAACTCTAACCCTAACCCTAATCCTTACCCTAACCCTAACCCTGACCCTAATCCTTTCCCTAACCCTAACCTTAACCCTTACCCGAACCCTAACCCTTACCCTAATCCTAAACCTAACCCTAAACTTAACCCTTACCCTTACCTTAACTTTAATCCTAACCCTAACCCTAACCCCTAACCCCTAACCCTAACCCTTACTCTTACCCTTATCCTAAACCTAACTCTAACCTTAAGCCTAACCATAACCCTAACCCTAACCCTTACCCATACCCTAAACCTAACCCTAAACCTAAACCTAACCCTAACCGCTAACCCTACCCCTAACCCTAATCCTTACCCTAACCCTAACCCTAACCCTAACCCTAACCCTAAACTTTACCCTTACCCTAACCCAAACCCTAACCTTAATGCTAACCCTAACCCTAACCCTAACCCTAAGCCTAATCCTTACCCTTACCCCAACACTAACCCTAACCCTTACACTAACCCTAACCCTAACCCTAACCCAAACCCTAACCCTAACCCTGACCCTTACACTAACACTAACCTAACCTTAAACCTAACCCTAACCCTAACCCTAAGCCTCACCCTTACCCTTACCCTAACCCTAACCCTATCTCTTACCCTTATCTTAACCCTAACTGTAAACCTAACCCTAACCCTCAGCCTAACCCTTACCCCTACCCAATCCTTAAGCCTAACTCTAACCCTAACCCTTATCCTTACCCTAACCCTAACCCTAACCCTAAACCTAACCCTAACCCTAACCTAACCTCTACCCCTAACCCTAACCCTAACCCTCACCCTTACCCTTACCGTAACCCTAACCGTAACCCTAACCCCTAACCCTAACCCTAACACTAACCCTTACCCTTACCCTTTCCCTTACCCTAACCCTAACTCTAACCCAACCCTAACCGTAACCCTTACCCTAACCCTAACCCTAATCCTAACCCTAAACGTAACACTAACCCTAACATTAAGGCTAACCCTTACCCTTACCATAAACCTAACCCTTTTCCTAACCCTAACCCTAACACTAAACATAACCCTAACCCTAAACCTAAACCTAACCCTAACCCTAATAATTCCCCTTACCCTAAACCTAACCCTAACGCTAAGCCTAACCTTAACCCCTAACCCTAAACCTAACCCTAATCCTAACCCTTACCCTAACCTTAATGCCTACCCTAACCCTAACCCTAAAAATTACCGTAACCCTACCCCTAACCCTAATCCTTACCCTAACCCTAACCCTAAACTTTACCCTTACTCTAACCCAAACCCTAACCTTAATGCTAACCCTAACCCTAACCCTAACCCTAAGCCTAATCCTTACCCTTAACCCAACACTAACCCTAACCCTTACACTAACCCTAACCTTAACCCTAACCCAAACCCTAACCCTAACCCTGACCCTTACCCTAACACTAACCTAACCTTAAACCTAACCCTAACCCTAAGCCTCACCCTTACCCTTACCCTAACCATAACCCTAACCCTTATCCTTACCCTAACCCTAACCCTAACCCTTACCCGAACCCTTAACCTTTCCCTAACCCTAAATCTAACCCTAAACCTAACCCTAACCCTAACCCTCACCCTCACCCTTACCCTTACCGTAACCCTAACCCTAACGCTAACCCCTAACCCTAATCCTAACACTAACCCTTACCCTTACCCTTTTCCTTACCCTAACCCTAAATCTAACCCAACCCTAACCGTAACCCTTACCCTAACCCTAACCCTAACCCTAACCCTGAACGTAACCCTAACCCTAACCCTAAGGCTAACCATTACCCTTACCGTAACCCTAACCTTTTTACTAACCCTAACCCTAACACTAAACAAAAGCCTAACCCTAAACCTAACCCTAACCCTAACCCTAATAATTCCCCTTACCCTAAACCTAACCCAAACGCTAAGCCTAACCTTAACCCCTAACCCTAACCCTAATCCTAACCCTACACCTTACCCTTATCCTAACCCTAACCCTAAACCTAACCCTAACACTTACGCTTACCCTTACCCTAACCCTTAACCTAACCCTAACCCTTACCTTAACCCTAACAATAACCTTAACCCTAACGCTAAACGTAACCCTTACCCTTACCCTGACCCTTAACCTAACCCTAAAACTAACCATCACCCTTACCCTTACTCTAACCCTAACCCTAACCCTTACCCTAACCCTAACCCGAACCCTAACCCTAACCCTAACCTCTACCCCTAACCCTAACCCCTAACCCTAACCGTACCCCTAATCCTAACACTTACCCTTACACTAACCCTAACCCTACCCCTAACCCTAACACTTACCCTCACCCTAAAACGAACCCTAACCCTAACCCTAATCCTAACACTTACCTTTACCCTAACACTAAACCTAACCCTAACTATAACACTCACGCTTACCCTAACCCTAACCCTAATCCTAAACCTTACCCTAACCGTAACCATAACCCTATCTCTTGCCCTTACCCTAAACCTAACCCTAACCCTAATCCTAACCCTAACCGTGAACCTAACCTTTACCCCTACCCTAACCCTAAGCCTAACACTAACTCTAACCCTAATCTTTACCCTTACCCTAACCCTAACCCTAATACTTACCTTAAACCTAACCCTAAACCTAACCCTTACCCTAACCCTAACCCTTACCCTAACCCTAAACCTAACCCTCACCTTAACCCTAACCCTACCCCTAACCCTAACACTTACCCTCACCCTAAAACGAACCCTAACCCTAACCCTAATCCTAACACTTACCTTTACCCTAACACTAAACCTAACCCTAACTATAACACTCACGCTTACCCTAACCCTAACCCTAATCCTAAACCTTACCCTAACCGTAACCATAACCCTATCTCTTGCCCTTACCCTAAACCTAACCCTAACCCTAATCCTAACCCTAACCGTGAACCTAACCTTTACCCCTACCCTAACCCTAAGCCTAACACTAACTCTAACCCTAATCTTTACCCTTACCCTAACCCTAACCCTAATACTTACCTTAAACCTAACCCTAAACCTAACCCTTACCCTAACCCTAACCCTTACCCTAACCCTAAACCTAACCCTCACCTTAACCCTAACCCTAACCCTTACCCTTTCCCTAACCCTAACCCCAACCCAAAACCTAACCCTAACCCTAAGCCTTACCCTTCTCCTAACACAAACACTAACCCTAAGCCTAACACTTACCCTACTCCTCACCCTAAACCTAACCCTAAACCTAACCCTAACCCCTAACCCTAACCCTAAACCTAACGCTGACCCTTACCCTAAACCTTACCCTAACCCTAACACTTACACTTAACCTAACCCTAACCCTTACCCTTACCCTAATCCTAACCCTAACCCTAACCCTAACGCTTACCCTTAACCTAACCCTAACCCTCCACCTTACCCTAACCCTTACCCTAACCCTAACCCTAAGCCTAACCCTAAATCTAATCCTAACCCTAACTCTTACCCTTTCCCTAACCCTAACCCTAACACTAACCCTTACCCTTTTCCTTACCCTAACCCTAACTCTAACCCTAAACCTAACCCTAATCTAACCCTAACCCTAACTCAAACCCTAACCCTAACCCTTTTCTTAACCCTTACCCTTTCCCTAACCCTAAGCCTTACCCTTACCCTAACCCTTACCCTCACCCTAAACTAACCCTAACCCTTGCCCTTACGCTAACCCTAACCTAACCTTAATGCTAACCCGAACCCTAAACCTAATTCTTACCCTAACCCTAACCCTAAACCTAAACCTAACCCTAACCCTTACCCTAACCCTAACCTTACCCCTAACCCAAACCCTAATCCTAACCCTAACCCTTACCCTAACCCTAACCCTAAACTTAAACCTAACCCAACCCTAACCCTAACCGTAACCCTCACCCTTACCCTTACCCTAACCTTAACCCTAATCCTTACCCT
Source organism: Megascapheus bottae (assembly GCA_024803745.1). Classification (NCBI taxonomy): domain Eukaryota; kingdom Metazoa; phylum Chordata; class Mammalia; order Rodentia; family Geomyidae; genus Megascapheus; species Megascapheus bottae. Next base: position 531,270 of record JANJXV010000353.1, on the reverse strand, counting down.
AACCTCAACCCTAACCCTAACCCTAACCCTAACACTTAGACTTACCCTAAACATAACCCTAACCTAAACCATACCCTAACCCTAACCCTAACCCTAATACATACCCTTACCCTAACACTAACCCTAACCCTAACTCTAAACCTAACCCAAATCCTAATTCTCACCATAACCCTAACCCTTACCCTAACACTAACCTAACCTTAAACCTAACCCTAACCCTAAACATAACCCTAACACTCACCCTTACCCTTACCCTTACCCTAACCCTAACACTAATCCTTACTCTAACCCTAACCCTAACCCTATCCCTTAACCGAACCCTTACCCTTTCCCTAACCCTAACCCTAACCCTAAAGCTAACCCTAACCCTAACACTAACCCTAACCTTAACATTAACCCTAACCCTTACCCTAACCCTTACCCTTATCCTAACATTAACCCTAACCCTAACCCTAACCCTAACACTTACCCTTACCCTCACCCTCACCCTAACCCTAAACCTAACCCTAACTCTTACGCTTACACTAACCCTAACCCTAAGCCTAACACTTACCATTACCCTAACCCTAACCCTATCCCTAACCCTTACCCTAACCCTAACCCTAACCCTAAACCCTAACCCTAATCCTAACTCTAACCCTTACCCTTACCCTAACCCTAACCCTAACCCTAACCCTAACACTTACCCTTACCCTAACCCTAACCCTAACCCTTACCCTTAACCTGAACCTAACCACAACCCTAACACTTGCCCTTCCCTAACCCTAACGCTTACCCTAACCCTAACCTTAACACTAACTCAAACACTAACCGTAACCCTAACCCTTACTTTAACCTTAACCCTTATTCTAACCGCTAACCCTAACCATAACCATAACGCTAACACCTAACCCTAAACCTAAACATAACCCTACCTTTACACTTACCCTAACCCTAACCCTAACCTAAACCTAACCCTAACACTTAGCCTTACCGTAACCCAAACTTAATGCTAACCCTAACCCTAACCCTAATCCTTACCCTAAACCTAACCCTAACCCAAACCCTTACCGTTTCCCTAACCCTATCCCTTACCCTAACCGAAACCCTAACCCTAACCCTTAACCTTACCCTAACCCTAACCCTAAACTTAATGCTAACCCTAAACCTAACCCTAACACTTACCCTTACCCTAACCCTTACCCTAACACTAACCCTTACCCTAACCCTAACAATAACCTTAACCCTAACCCTAACCCTTAGACTTACCCTGACCCTAATCCTAACCCTAACCCTAACCCTCACCCATAACCTTACTCTAACCCTAAACCAAAACCTAACCCTTACCCTAACCCTAAACCTAACCCCTAACCCTAACCCTAACACTAACCCTAAGTGTTACCCTTATCCTTACCCTTACCCTTACACTAACCCTAACCCTAAACCTAATGCTAACCCTAACCCATAACCCTAACCCTAACCCTAACCCTTACCCGTAGCTTAACCCTAACCCTAACTCAAAACCTAACCCTTTCCCTAACCCTAAACCTAACCCTCACCCTAACCCTAAACCACAACCTTACCCTTACCCTAACCCTAACCCTGACCCTAACCCTAACACTTACCCTTATCCTAACCCTAACCCTAACCCTATACCTTACCCTAACCCTAACCCTAACCCTATACCTTACCCTAACCCTAACCCTAACCCTAACCCCTAACACTAACCCTAACCCTAACACTTACCTTTACCCTAGCCCTAAGATTAACCCTAACCTTAACCCTTACCCTAACCCTAACCCTAACCCTATACCTTACCCTAACCCTAACCCTAACCCTATACCTTACCCTAACCCTAACCCTAACCCTAACCCCTAACACTAACCCTAACCCTAACACTTACCTTTACCCTAACCCTAAGATTAAACCTAACCTTAAATCTTACCCTAACCCTAACCCGTACCCTAACCCTAACCCTAACCCTAAACCTAACCCTCACCCTTACACTTACCCTAACACTAACCCTAATCCTAACCCTAACCATAACCCCTAACCCAAACCCTAACACAAACCCTAACCGTTTCCGTTATCCTAACCCTTACCCTTACCCTAACCCTAACCCTAACCCTAAACCTAAACCTAACCCTTAACCTAACCCCTAACCATAACCCTAACCCTTACCCTTATCCTAAACCTAACCCTAACCCTAATCCTAACCCTTACCCTTACCCTAACACTAACCCTAACCCTAACACTTACCCTTACCCTAACCCTAACCCTAACTTTAAACCTAAACCTAACCCTAACCTAACCCTCACGAATACCCTTACCCTAACCTTAACCCTAATCCTTAGCCTACCCCTACCCCTACCCCTAACCCTTACCCTAACCCTTACCCTTTCCCTAACCCTCACCCTAACCCTAAACCTAACCTTAACCCTAACACTAACCCTAACCCTATACCTTACCTTTACCTAACCCTAACTGTAACCCTAACCCTCACCCTAACCCTTACCACTACCCTTACCCTAAGCCTAACCCTAACGCTAACCCTAAGCTTAACGCTAACCCTAAACCTAACCCTTACCCTTACCCCTACCCTAACCCTAAGCCGAACCCTAACCCTAACCCTAAGCTTAACGCTAACCCTAAACCTAACCCTTAACCATACCCTAACCCTAACCCTAACCCTAACCCTTACCCATACCGTAACCCTAACCCTAAACCTAACCCTAACCCTAACCTTAATCCTAAACCTTACCCTTACCCTAACCCTAACCCTAAACCTAACCCTAACCCTAACTCTAACCCTGACGCTAACCCTAAACCTAACCCTAACATTAAACCTAACCCTTACCCTTACCCTATCCCTAAACGTAACCCTAACCCTTACCCTTACCCTAACACTAACCCTAACCCTAACCCTAACCCCTAACCCTAACCCTAACCCTAACCCTTACCCTTACCCTAACCCTAACCCTAACCCTAACCCTAACACTTACCCTTACCCTAACCCTAACCCTTACCCTAACCCTAACCTTAACCCTAACTCAAAACCTAACTCTAACTCTAACCCTGACTCTATCCGCTAACCCTAACTCTAACCATAACCATAACCCTTACCCTTATCCTAACCCGAAACCTAACCCTAACACCTAACCCTAAACCTAAACATAACCCTAACCCTTACACTTACCCTAATCCCAACCCTAACCCTAATCCTAACACTTAGCCTTACCCTAACCCTAAACCTAACCCTAAACCTTATCCTAACCCTAACCCTAACCCTAAACCTAACCCTAACACATACCGTTACCCTAACCCTAAGCCTAACCCTAACCCTTACCCTAACCCTAACCCTAACCCTTACCCTTTCCCTAACCCTAACCCTAACCCTAACCCTTACCCTTAACCTGAACCTAACCCCAACCCTAACACTTACCCTTACCCTAACCCTACCCCTTACCCTAACTCTACCCTTAACCATAATTCAAGCCCTAACCGTAACTCTAACACTTATTCTAACCTTAACCCTTATTCTAACCACTAACCCTAACCCTAACCATAACCCTTACCCTTACGCTACCCTAACCCTAACCCTAACGCTTACACCTAACCGTAAACCTAAACATAACCCTACCTTCACCCTTACCCTAACCCTAACCCTAAACTTAATGCTAACCCTAACCCTAACCCTAACCCTTACCATAACCCTAACCCTAATCCTTACCGTAACCCTAACCCTAAACCTAACCCTAACCCTAAACTTTACCCTTACCCTAACCCTAACCCTAACCTTATTGCTAACCCTAACCCTAATCCTACCCCTAATCCTTACCCTAACCCTAACCCTAACAATTACCCTTCCCCTAACCCTAACCCTTACATTAACCGTAACCTTACCCCTAACCCAAACCCTAACCCGAACCCTAACCCTAACCCTTAACCTAACCCTAATTCTAACCTTAAATCTAACCCTAACCCTAACCCTAACCCTCACCCTCACTCTTACCCTTACCCTAAACCTAATCCTTACCCTAACCCTAACCCTTACCATAACCCTTACCCTTTCCCTAACCCTAACCCTAACCCTAAACCTAAACCTAACCATAAGCCTTACCCTTCTCCTAACCCAAACCCTATCCCTAACACTTATCCTAATCCTCACCCTAACCCTAACCCTAAACCTAAACCTAACCCCTAACCCTAACCCTAAACCTAATCCTGACCCTAACCCTAACCCTAACCCTAACACTTACCCTTAACCTAACCCTAACCCTCTACCTTACCTTAACCCTTACCCTAACTCTAACCCTAAACCTTAACCTAACCCCTAACCCTAACCCTAACCCTTACTCTAACCCTATTCCTAACCCCTAACCCTAACCCAAACCCTAACCCTTACCCTTACCCTAAACCTAACCCTAACCCTAACACTTATCCTTACCTAACCATAATCCTTACCCTTACCCTAACCCTTACCCTAACCCTAACCCTAACCCTCACGATTACCCTTACCCTAACCTTAACCCTAATCCTTACCCTACCCCTACCCCTAACCCTTACCCTAACCCTTACCCTTTCCCTAACCCTCACCCTAACCCTAAACCTAAACTTAACCCTAACACTAACCCTAACCCTATACCTTACCCTTACCTAACCCTAACCGTAACCCTAACCTCACCCTAACCCTTACCCCTACCCTAACTCTAAGCCTAACGCTAACCCTAACCCTAAGCTTAACGCTAACCCTAAACCTAACCCTGCCCTTACCCCTACCCTAACCCTAAGCCTAACCCTAACCCTAACCCTAAGCTTAACGCTAACCCCAAACCTAACCCTTACCCATACCCTAACCCTAACCCGAACCCGAACCCTTAGCCATACCCTAACCCTAACCCTAAACCTAACCCTAAACCTTACTCTTACCCTAACCCTAACCCTAAAGCTAACCCTAACTCTAACTCTAACCCTAAAGCTAACCCTAACCCTAACCCTAACATTAAACCTAACCCTTACCCTTACCCTATCCCTAAATGTAACCCTAACCCTTACCCTTACCCTAACACTAACCCTAACCCTAACCCTAACCCCTAACCCTAACCCTAATCCTAACCCTTACCCTTACCCTAACCCTAACCCTAACACTAACCCTCACTCTTACTCTTACCCTAACACTAACCCTAATCCTAACCCTAACCATAACCCCTAACCCTAACCCTAACACAAACCCTAACCGTTTCCCTTATCCTAAAACTTACCCTTACCCTAACCCTAACACTAAAACTAAACTTAACCCTAAACCTAACCCCTAACCCTAACCCTTACCGTTACCCTTACCCTAACCTAAGCCTAACCCCAACCCTAACACTTACCCTTCCCCTAACCCTAAACCTTACCCTAACCCTAACCTTAACCCTAACTGAAAACCTAACTGTAACTCTAACCCTGACTCTAACCGCTAACCCTAACCCTAACCCTAACCCTAACACCTAACCCTAAACCTAAACATAACCCTAAACCTTACACTTACCCTAATCCCAACCCTAACCCTAAACTAACCCTAACACTTAGCCTTACCCTAACCCTAAACCTAACCCTAAACCTTACCCTAACCCTAAACCTAACCCTAACCCTAACACATAAACTTACCCTAACCCTAACCCTAACCCTAACCCTTACACTAACCCTAAACCTAACCCTTACCCTTACCCTAACCCTAACCCTAACCCTAACCCTTACCCTTACCCTAACCCTAACCCTAACCCTTACCCTTAACCTGAACCTAACCCCAACCCTAACACTTACCCTTACCCTAACCCTAACCCTTACCCTAACCCTAACCTTAACCCTAACTCAAACCCTAACCATAACCCTAACACTTATTCTAACCTTAACCCTTACTCTAACCGCTAACCCTAACCCTAACTATAACCCTTACCCTTACGCTACCCTAACCCTAACCCTACCGCTAACACCTAACCCTAAACCTAAACATAACCCTACCTTTACACTTACCCTAACCCTAACCCTAACCCAAACCTAACCCTAACACTTAGCCTTACCCTAACCCTAACCCTAACCCTAAACCTTACCCTAACCCTAACCCTAACCCTAACTCTAACACATACCCTTACCCTAACCCTAACCCTAACCCTAACCCTAAACCTAACCCTAACCCTTACCGTAACCCTAACCCTAAACCTAACTCTAACCCTTACCCTTACTGTAACCCTAACCCTAACCCTAACCCTTACCCTTTCCCTTACCCTACCCCTAACTCTAATCCTAACCCTAACCCTAAGCCTTACCCTAACCCTAACCCTAAACCTAACCCTAAACCTAACCCTACCCCTAACCCTAAGCCTAATCCTTACCTTTACCCTAACCCTAACCATTTCCCTAACCCTAACCCTAACACTAAACATAACCCTAACCCTAAACCTAACCCTAATCCTAACCCTAAACCTAATAATTCCCCTTACACTAAACCTAACTCTAAACCTAACCCTAACCTTAACCCCTAATCCTAAACCTAACCCTAACCCTAAACCTTAACCTTATTCTAACCCTAACCCTAACCCTAACCCTAACACTTACCCTTACCCTTACCCTAACCCTTACCCTAACCCTAACCCTTACCCTAACCCTAACAATAACCTGAAGCCTAACCCTAACCCTAACCCTTACACTTACCCTGACCCTAACCCTAACCATAACCCTAACCATCACCCTTACCCTTACTCTAACCCTAACCCTAATCCCAACCATTACCTAACCCTAACCCTAACCCTAACCCTAAACCTAACACTAACAGTAACCGTTACCCTTATCGTAACCCTTACCCTTACACTAACCCTAACCCTAAACCTAACCCTAACCCTAACCCCTAACCCTAACCCTAACCCTAACCCTTACCCGTATCTTAACCTTAACCCTAAACGTAACACTTACCCTTACCCTAACCCTAACCCTAACCCTAAATCTTAACCTAACCCTAACTCTAACCCTAACCCCTAACCCTATCCCTAACCCTAACCCTTACCCTTACCCTAACACTAAACCTAAACCTAACACTAACCCTAACCCTACCCCTTACCCTTACCCTAACCCTAAGATTAACCCTAACCTTAACCCTTACCCTAACCCTTACCCTAACCCTAACCATAACCCTAACACTCACCCTTACACTACCCTAACCCAAACCCTAATCGTAACCCTAACCATAACCCCTAACACTAACCCTAACCCAAACCCTAACCATTACCCTTATCCTAACCATTATCCTTACCCTAACCCTAACCCTAACCCTAACCCTGACCCTTATCCTAAACCTAAGCCTAACCCTAACCCTATCCCTAACCCTAACCCTCACCCTAAACCTAAGCCTAATCCTAACCCTAACCCTTACCTTTACCCTAACCCTAACCCTAAACCTAACACTTACCCTTACCCTAACCCTAAGCCTAACCCTCACCCTAACCCCTAACCCTAAACCTAACCCTAACCCTTACCCTTACCCTAACCCTAAACCTAACCCTAACCCTCACTCTTACTCTTACCCTAACACTAACCCTAATCCTAACCCTAACCATAACCCCTAACCCTAACCCTAACACAAACCCTAACCGTTTCCCTTATCCTAAAACTTACCCTTACCCTAACCCTAACACTAAACCTAAACCTAACCCTAAACCTAACTCCTAACCCTAACCCTAACACTTACCCTTACCCTAACCCTAACCCTAACCCTAACCCTAACCCCAACCCTAACACTTACCCTTCCCCTAACCCTAACCCTTACCCTAACCCTAACCTTAACCCTAACTGAAAACCTAACTGTAACTCTAACCCTGACTCTAACCGCTAACCCTAACCCTAACCCTAACCCTAACACCTAACCCTAAACCTAAACATAACCCTAACCCTTACACTTACCCTAATCCCAACCCTAACCCTAAACTAACCCTAACACTTAGCTTTACCCTAACTCTAAACCTAACCCTAAACCTTACCCTAACCCTAACCCTAACCCTAACCCTAACACATACCCTTACCCTAACCCTAACCCTAACCCTAACCCTTACCCTAACCCTAACCCTAACCCTTACCCTTACCCTAAACCTAACCCTAACCCTTACACTTACCCTAACCCTAACCCTAACCCTTACCCTTAACCTGAACCTAACCCCAACCCTAACACTTACCCTTACCCTAACCCTAACCCTTACCCTAACCCTAACCTTAACCCTAACTCAAACCCTAACCATAACCAAAACCCTTATTCTAACCTTAACCCTTATTCTAACAGCTAACCCTAACCCTAACTATAACCCTTACCCGTACGCTACCCTAACCCTAACCCTAACGCTAACACCTAACCCTAAACCTAAACATAACCCTACCTTTACACTTACTCTAACCCTAACCCTAACCCAAACCTAACCCTAACACTTAGCCTTACCCTAACCCTAACCCTAATCCTAAACCTTACCCTAACCCTAACCCTAACCCTAACTCTAACACATACCCTTACCCTAACCCTAACCCTAACCCTAATCCTAATCCTAACCATAACCCTTAACCTAACCGTAACGCTAACCTTAACCCCAACCCTAACCCCAACCCTAACCCTAAACCTAACCCTATGCCTTACCCTAACCCTAACCCTAACCCTAACCCTTATCCTAATCCTAATCCTAACCCTAATCCTTACCCTTACCCTTACCCTAACCCTAACCCTAACACTTACCCTTACCCTAACCCTAAGCCTAACCCTAACCCTTACCCTAATCCTAAACCTAACTTTAAACTTCACCCCTATCACTAAACCCTAAACCTAACCCTAATCCTAACCCATACCCATACCCTAACTCTAAACCTAACCCTAACCCTTACCGTAACCCTAACCCTAAACCTAACCCTAACCCTTACCCTTACCGTAACCCTAACCCTAACCCTAACCCCTAACCCTAAACCTAACCCTTACCCTTTCCCTTACCCTACCCCTAACTCTAACCCTAACCCTAACCCTAAGCCTTACCCTAACCCTAACCCTAAACCTCACCCTAAACCTAACCCTACCCCTAACCCTAAGCCTAATCCTTACCTTTACCCTAACCCTAACCATTTCCCTAACCCTAACCCTAACACTAAACATTACCCTAACCCTAAACCTAACCCTAATCCTAACCCTAAAACTAATAATTCCCCTTACACTAAACCTAACTCTAAACCTAACCCTAACCTTAACCCCTAACCCTAAACCTAACCCTAACCCTAAACCTTAACCTTATTCTAACCCTAACCCTAACCCTAACCCTAACACTTACCCTTACCCTTACCCTAACCCTTACCCTAACCCTAACCCTTACCCTAACCCTAACAATAACCTGAAGCCTAACCCTAACCCTAACCCTTACACTTACCCTGACCCTAACCCTAACCATAACCCTAACCATCACCCTTACCCTTACTCTAACCCTAACCCTAATCCCAACCATTACCTCACCCTAACCCTAACCCCTAACCCTAAACCTAACGCTAACAGTAACCGTTACCCTTATCGTAACCCTTACCCTTACACTAACCCTAACCCTAAACCTAACCCTAAACCTAACCCCTAACCCTAACCCTAACCCTAACCCTTACCAGTATCTTAACCTTAACCCTAAACCTAACACTTACCCTTACCCTAACCCTAACCCTAACCCTAAATCTTAACCTAACCCTAACTCTAACCCTAACCCCTAACCCTATCCCTAACCCTAACCCTTACCCTTACCCTAACACTAAACATAAACCTAACACTAACCCTAACCCTAACCCTTACCCTTACCCTAACCCTAAGATTAACCCTAACCTTAACCCTTACCCTAACCCTAACCCTTACCCTAACCCTAACCATAACCCTAACACTCACCCTTACACTACCCTAACCCTAAACCTAACCCTAACCCTAAACCTAACCCTAAACCTAACCCTAATCCTAACACTTACCCTAACCCTCACCCTAACCCTAAACCTAACCCTAACCCTAAACCTAACCCTAACCCTTACCCTAACCCTAACCCTAAACCTAACCCTAACCCTAACCCTTACCATTAGCCTAAACCTAACCCTATACCTAACCTTAACCCTAACCTAACCCTAACCCCTAACCCTAACTCTAACGATAGCCTTAACCATAACCCTTACCCTTACCCTAACTCTAACCCTAACCCTAACACTAACCCTTACCATAACCCTAACCCTGAACTTAAACCTAACCCTAAACCTAACCCTAACCCTAACGATTACCCTTACCCTAACCCTAAACCTAATCCTTACCTTAGCCCTACCCCTACCCCTAACCCTTACCCTAATCCTTACCCATTCCCTAACCCTAACCCTAACCCTAAACCTATACTTAACCCTAACCCTAAACCTAACCCGAACCCTTACCCTTACCTAACCCTAACCCTAACCCTAACCCTCACCCTAACCCTTACCCCTACCCTAACCGTAAGCCTAACCCTAACCCTAAACCTAACCTTAAGTCTAACCCTAAACCTAACCCTTACCCCTACCCTAACGCTAACCCTAAACCTAACTGAACCCTTACCTTAAACCTAAACCTTACCCTTACCCTAACCCTAAACCTAAACGTAACGCTAACCCTAACCCTAACCCTAACCCTTACCCTAACCCTAACCCTTACACTTACCCTAACCCTAACCCTCACCCACCCTTACCCTAAACCTAACCCTAACCCTTACCCTAAACCTAAACCTAACCCTAACCTGAACCCTAACCCTTATTCTAACCCTAACCCTAACAAGACCCTTAACATAACCCTAACACTAACCCGAACCCTAACCCTAACACTTACCCTAACCCTAAACCTAACCCTAACACTTACCCTTACGCTAACACTAACCATATCCTCAACCTTAACCCTAAACCTAACCCTAACCTTTACCCTTACCCTAACCCTAAAGCTAACCCTAACCCTTACCCTAACCCTTACCCTAACCCTAACCCTTATCCTAACCCTAACCCTAAGCCTTACCCTTAACCTAACCCTAACCCTAACCCAAACCCTCACCCTAACCCTAACCCTTACCCTAATCCTAACCCTTATCCTAACCCTAACCCTAAACCTAACCCTTACCCTAATCCTAACCCTAACACTTACCCTTACCCCAAACCTAACCTAAATCTAACCTGAACCCAAACCCTTATCCTAACCCTAACCCTAACCCTAACCCTTAACATAACCCTAACACTAACCCTAACCCCTAACCCTAACA
>JANJXV010000353.1:515000-517500 GCA_024803745.1 Megascapheus bottae | reverse complement strand
CTCTAACACTAACACTTACCCTTACCCTAACCCTAACCCTAACCCTAACCCTTAACCTAACCCTAACACTAACCCTAACTCCTAACCCTACCCCTAACCCTAACCCCTAACCCTAACGCTAACCCTAACACTAACCCTAACCCTAACCCCTAACCCTAACCCTAACCCTAACCCTTACCCTTTTCCTAAACCTAACCCTAACCCTAACACTTAACCTTACCCTAACCCTAACCCTAATCCTAACCCTAACCCTAACCCCAAGCCTAACCCTAACCCTAACCCTAACCCTAACTCTTACCCTAATCCTAACCCTAACCCTAACCCTTACCCTTACCCTAACCCTAACCATAACCCTAACCCTTACCCTAACCCTAACCCTTACCCTAAACCTAACCCTAACCCTAACCCTAAACCTTACCCTTACCCTAACAATAACCCTAAACCTAACCCTAACCCTAAACCTAAACCGTACCCTAACCCTAACCCTAACCTAAACCCTAACCCTGACCCTAAACCTAAATTTAACACTGAACCTTATCCTTTCCCTAACCCTAACCCTAACCCTAACCCTAAACCTAATCCTAACCCTAAACCTAACCCTTACCCTTACCCTAACAATAACCCTAAACCTAACCCTAACCCTAACCCTAACCCTAACACTTACCCTTAACCTAAACCTTACCCTAACCCTAACCCTAATCCTAAACCTTATCCTTACCCTAACCCTTACCCTAACCCTAACCCTAACGCTAACCCTAACCCTAACACTTACCCTAACCCTCACCCTAACCCTAAACCTAACCCTAACCCTAAACCTAACCCTAACCCTTACCCTAACCCTAACCCTAAACCTAACCCTAACCCTAACCCTTACCATTAGCCTAAACCTAACCCTATACCTAACCTTAACCCTAACCTAACCCTAACCCCTAACCCTAACTCTAACCATAACCTTAACCCTAACCCTTACCCTTACCCTAACTCTAACCCTAACCCTAACACTAACACTTACCCTAACCCTAACCCTAACCCTAACACTTACCCTTAGCCTAAACCTAACACTAACCCTAACACTTACCCTTACCCTAACCCTAACCCTAAACTTAAACCTAACCCTAACCCTAACCCTAACCCTAACCCTATCGATTACCCTTACCCTAACCCTAATCCTAATCCTTACCTTAGCCCTACCCCTAACCCTAACCCTTACCCTAACCCTTACCCTTTCCCTAACCCTAACCCTAACCCTAAACCTATACTTAACCCTAACCCTAACCCTAACCCTAACCCTAACCCTTACCCTTACCTAACCCTAACCCTAACCCTAACCCTCACCCTAACCCTTACCCCTACCCAAACCGTAAGCCTAACCCTAACCCTAAACCTAACCTTAACGCTAACCCTAAACCTAACCCTTACCCATACCCGAACGCTAACCCTAAACCTAACTGAACACTTACCTTAAACCTAAACCTTACCCTTACCCTAACCCTAAACCTAAAGGTAACCCTAACCCTAACCATAAACCTAACCCTAACCCTATCATTAACCCTAACCCTTACCCTTACCCTTACCCTAACCCTAACCCTAACCCTTACCCTTACCCTAACACTAACCCTAAACCTAACACTAACCCTAACCCTCACTCTCACCCTTACCCTTACCCTAACCCTAACCCTAACCCTAACCTTAACCCTTACCCTAACCCTAACCCTAACCTTAAACCTAACCCTTAACCTTACCCTAACCCTAACCCTAACCCTAACACTTACCCTTAACTTAACCCTTACCCTAACCCTAATCCTAAACCTAAACCTAACACTTACCCTTACCCTAACCCTATCCCTTACCCTAACCCTAACCCTAACACTGACCTCAACGTTAACCCTAACCCTAACCCTAACCATTACCCTAACCCTAACCCTAACCCTTACACTTACCCTAACCCTAACCCTAACCCTTTCCCTTACCCTAAACCTAACCCTAACCCTTACCCTAACCCTAAAGCTAACCCTAACCCTTACCCTAACCCTTACACTAACCCTAACCCTTATCCTAACCCTAACCCTAACCCTTACCCTTAACCTAACCCTAACCCTAACCCAAACCCTTACCCTAACCCTAACCTTACCCTAATCCTAACCCTTATCCTAACCCTAACCCTAACCCTAACCCTTACCCTAATCCTAACCCTAACACTTACCCTTACCCGAAACCTAACCTAAACCTAACCTGAACCCTAACTCTTATCCTAACCCTAACCCTAACCCTAACCCTAACCCTTACCCTAACCCTAACCCTAAACTTAACCCCAACCCTAAACCTAACCCTTACCCTAACCATAACATTTACCCTAGCCCTAACCCTAATTCTAACACTAACACTTACCCTTCCCTAACCCTAACCCTAACCCTAACCCTTAACCTAACCCTAACACTAACCCTAACTCCTAACCCTACCCCTAACCCTAACCCCTAACCCTAACGCTAACCCTAACACT
>JANJXV010000353.1:497500-510000 GCA_024803745.1 Megascapheus bottae | reverse complement strand
ACCCTTACCTAACCCTAACCCTAACCCTAACCCTCACCCTAACCCTTAGCCCTACCCTAACCTTAAGCCTAACCCTAACCCTAAACCTAACCTTAACGCTAAACCTAAACCTAACCCATACCCATAGCCTAACGCTAACCCTAAACCTAACTGAACCCTTACCTTAAACCTAAACCTGTCCCTTAACCTAACCCTAAACCTAAACCTAACCCTAACCCTAACCCTAACCCTAACATTAACCCTAACCCTTACCCTTACCCTTACCCTAACCCTAACCTTAACGGTTACCCTTACCCTAACACTAACCCTAAACCTAACACTAACCCTAACCCTCACCCTCACCCTTACTCTTACCCTAACCCTAACCCTAACTCTAACCTGAACCCTTACCCTAACCCTAACCCTAACCTTAAACCTAACCCTTACCCTTACCCTAACCCTAACGCTAACCCTAACACTTAACCTTAACCTAACCCTTACCCTAACCCTAATCTTGACCCTAAACCTAACACTTACCCTTACCCTAACCCTATCCCTTACCCTAACCCTAACCCTAACCCCAACCTCAACGTTAACCCTAACCCTAACCCTAACCCTTACCCTAACCCTAACCCTAACCCTTACACTTACCCTAACCCTCACCCTAACCCTTACCCTTACCCTAAACCTAACCCTTACCCTTACCCTAACCCTAACCCTAACCCTAACCTGAACCCTAACCCTTATCCTAACCCTAACCCTAACAAGACCCTTAACATAACCCTAAAACTAACCCTAACCGCTAACCCTAACACTTACCCTAACCCTAATCCTAACCCTAAAACTTACCCTTACCCTAACCCTAACCCTAACCCTTACCGTAACCCTTACCCTAACACTAACCCTTATCCTAAACCTAACCCTCACCCTTACCTTTAACCTAACCCTAACCCTAACCCAAACCCTTACCCTAACCCTAACCTTTACCTTAACCCTAACCCTTACCCTAAACCTAAACCTAACCCTTACCCTTACCCTTACCCTAACCCTAACCCTAACCCTAACCTGAACCCTAACCCTTATCCTAACCCTAACCCTAACCCTAACCCTTAACAAAAGACTAACACTATCCCTAACCCCTAACCCTAACACTTACCCTAACCCTAACCCTAACCCTAACCCTAACCCATACCCTTACCCTAACCATAAACCTCACCCTAACCCTAACCCTAATCATACGCTAACCCTAAAACTAACCCTAACCTAACCCTTACCCTTACCCTAACCCTAACCCTAACCTTAAACCTAACCCTAACCCTTATGCTAACCCTAACCCTAACCCTAACCCTTAACCTAACCCTAACACTAACCCTAAACCCTAACCCTAACACTTACCCTAACCCTAACCCTAACCCTAACCCTAACTCTTATCCTTACCCTACCCCTAACCCTAAACTCAACCTTAACCCTAAACCTAACCCTAACCCTTACCCTTACCTAACCCTAACCGTAACCCTAACCCTTACCCTAACCCTAACCCTTACCCTAAACCTAACCCTAATCCTAACCCTAAACCTTACCCTTACCCTAATAATAACCCTAAAGCTAACCCTAACCCTTTACCTTACACTAACCCTAACCCTAACATAAACCCTAACCATGACCCTAAACCTAAATTTAACCCTAAACCTTATCCTTAACCTAACCCCAACCCTAACCCTAACCCTAAACCTAACCCTGACCCTAAACCTAACCCTTACCCTTACCCTAACCCTAACACAAAACCTAACCCTAACCCTTACCCTTACCCTAACCCTAACCCTAAACCTTACACTAACCCTAACCCTAACCCTAACCTAACCGTTACCCTTACCCTAACCCTAACCCTAACCTTAACCCGAACCCTAAACCTAACGCTAATCCTAACCCTCACCCTAACCCTATCCCTAAACCTAACGCTTACACTTACCTTAACCCTAACCCTAACCTTAACCCTAACCCTAAACCTAACTCTAACCATAACCCTAACCCTTACCCTTACCTTAACCCTAACCCTAATCTTAACCCCAACCCTAACCCTAACCCTAACCCTAACACTAGCCCTAACCCTAACCCTTATCCTAACACTATCCCTAAACCTAACCCTAACACTCACACTTCCCCTAACCCCAAACCTAAGCCTAACCCTAACCCTAAACCTTACCCTAACCCTAAACCTAAGCCCAACCCTTATTCTTACCATTATCCTAACCGTAAACCTAACCCTAAACCTAACCCTAACCCTTACCTTAAACCTAACCCTAACCCTTACCCTTACCTTAAGCCTATCCCTAACCCTAAACCTAACCCAAACCTCAACCTTAACAATAACCCTAACCCTAACCCTTACCCTTACCCTAACCCCTACCCTAACCCTCACACTTACCCTAACCCTAACCCTAACCCTTATCCTAACCCTAACCCTTATACTTACCCTAACCCTAACCCTAACCCTAACACTTACCCTTACCGTAAACCTTACCCTAACCCTAAACCAAACCCTAACCCTAACCCTTACCATAAACCCTAACCCTAACCCTAACCCTTACCCTTACCCTAACCCTTACCCTAACCCTAACACTTACCCTAACCCTAATCCTAAACCTAACCCTAACCCTAAACCTAACCCTAACCCTTACCCTAACCATAACCCTAAACCTAACCCTAAGCCTAAACCTACCCCTTACCATTACCCTAAACCTAACCCTATACCTAAACTTATCCCTAACCTAACCCTAACCCCTAACCCTAAATCTAACCATAACCTTAACGCTAACCCTTACCCTTACCCTAACTCTAACCCTAACCCTAACCCTAACACTTACCCTTACTCTAACCCTAACCCTAAACTTAAACCTAACCCTAACCCTAACCCTAACCCTAACCCTAACGATTATTACCCTAACCCTAACCCTAATCCTTACCTTAGGCCTACCCCTACCCCTAACCCTTACCCTAACCCTTACCTTTTCACTAACCCTAACCCTAAAACTAAACCTATACTTAACCCTAACCCTAACCCTAACCCTAACCCTTACCCTTACCTAACCCTAACCGTAACCCTAATCCTCACCCTAACCCTTACCCCTACCCTAACCGTAAGACTAACCCTAACCCTAAACCTAACCTTAACGCTAACCATAAACCTAACCCTGACCCATACCCTAACGCTAACCCTAAACCTAACTGAACACTTACCTTAAACCTAAACCTAAGCCTAAACCTAAACCTAAACCTAACCCTAACCCTAACCCTAACACTAACATTAATCCTAAACCTTACCCTTACCCTGACCCTAACCCTAACCCTAACCCTTACACTTACCCTAACACTAACCCTAAACCTAACCCTAACCCTAAACCTAACACTAACCCTAAACCTCACCCTCACCCTTACCCTTACCATAACCCTAACCCTAACCCTAACCTTAACTCTTACCCTAACCCTAACCCTAACCTGAAACCTAACCCTTACCCTTACCCTAACCCTAACCCTAACCCTAACACTTACCCTTAACCTAACCCTTACCCTAACCCTAATCCTAAACCTAAACCTAACACTTACCCTTACCCTAACCCTATCAATTACCCTAACCCTAACCCTAACCTTAACCTCAACGTTAACCCTAACCCTAACCCTAACCCTTACCCTAACACTAACCCTAACCCTTACCCTAACCCGAACCCTAAACCTAGCTGAACCCTAACCCTTATCGTAACCCTAACCCTAACAAGACCCTTAACATAACCCTATCACTAACCATAACCCCTAACCCTAACACTTACCCTAACCCTAACCCTAACCCTAACACTTACCCTTACCCTAACCCTAACCCTATCCTCAACCTTAACCCTAACTCCAACCCTAACCCTTACCCTTACCCTAACCCTAAACCTAACCCTAACCCTTACCCTAACCCTTACCCTAACCCTAACCCTTATCCTAACCCTAACCCTAACCCTTACCCTTAACCTAACCAGAACCCTAACCCTAACCCAAACCCTTTCCCTAATCCTAACCTTTACCTTAACCCTATCCCTTATCCTAACCCTAACGCTAACGCTTACCCTAACCCTAACCCTAACACTTACCCTTACCCTAACCCTAACCCTAAACCTAACATGAACCCTAAACCTTATCCTAACCCTAACCCTAACCCTAACCCTTAACATAACCCTAACACTAACCCTAACCCCTAAATCTAACACTTACCCTAACCCTAACCCTAACCCTAACCAATACCCTTACCCTAACCCTAACCCTAACCCTAACCTTAAACCTAACCCTAACCCTAACCCTAACCTTACCCTAACCCTAAAACTAACCCTAACCTAACACTTAACCTTACCCTAAACCTAACCCTAAACTTAACGCTAACCCTAAACCTTACCCTAACCCTAACCCTTAAACTAACCTTAACCGTAACCACGACCCGAACCCTAACCCTTAACCTTATCCTTACCCTAACCCTTTCCCTCACCCTAACACTAACCCTAACCCTAACCCTTACCCTTACCTTAACCCTAACCCTAACCTTACCCTAACCCTAAAACTAACCCTAACCTAACACTTAACCTTACCCTAACCCTAACCCTAACCTTAACCTAACCCTAAACCTTATGCTAACCCTAACCCTAACCCTAACCCTTAACCTAACCCTAACACTAACCCTAAACCCTAACCCTAACACTTACCCTAACCCTAACCCTAACCCTAAATCTTATCCTTACCTTACCCCTAACCCTAACCTCAAACTTAACCCTAAACCTAACCCTAACCCTTACCTTTACCCTAACCCTAACCTTAACCCTTACCCTATCCCTAACCCTTACCCTAAACCTAACCCTAACCCTAAACCTTACCCTTACCCTAACAATAACCCTACACCTAACCCTAAACCTTTACCTTACCCTAACCCTAACCCTAACCTAAACCCTAACCCTGACCCTAAACCTAAATTTAACCCTAAACCTTATCCTTTTCCTAACCCTAAAACTAAACCTAACCCTAAACCTAAACCTTACCCTTACCCTAAACCTAACCCAAAACATAACCCTAACCCTTACCCTTACCCTAACCCTAACCCTAAACCTTACCCTAACCCTAACCCTAACCCTAAGGTAACCCTTACCCTTACCCTAACCCTAACCCTAAACTTAAAGCTAACCCTAAACCTTACCCTAACCCTAACCCTTAAACTAACCTTAACCGTAACCAATACCCGAACCCTAACCCTTAACCTTATCCTTACCCTAACCCTTTCCCTCACCCTAACACTAACCCTAACCCTAAACCTTACCCTTACCTTAACCCTAACCCTAACCTTAACCACAACCCTAAACCTAACCCTAAACCTAACCCTAACCCTTACCCTAACCCTAACCCTAACACTAACCCTAACCCTAACACTAGCCCTAACCCTAACACTAGTCCTAACCCTGCACCTTATTCTAACCCTACCCCTAACCCTAACCCTAACACTCACCCTTCCCCTAACCCCAAAACTAAGCCTAACCCTAACCCTAAACCTTACCCTAACCCTAACCCTAAGCATAACCCTAACTCTTACCATTACCCTAACCGTAAACCTAACCCTAAACCTAACCCTAACCCTTACTGTAAACCTAACCCTAAACCTTACCCTTATCTTAAGCCTATCCCTAACCCTAACCCTAAACCTAAACTCAACCTTAACAATAACCCTAACCCTTACCCTTACCCTAACCCTAAACCTAACCCTAACCCTAACCCTTACCCTAACCCTAGCCCTTACCCTAACCCTATCCCTTACCCTAACCTAACCATTACCGTTACCCTAACCCTAACCCTAACCCTAACCATACCCTTACCCTAACCCTAACCCTAATCCTAACCCTAACCCTAACCCTAAATCTAACCCTAACCCTAACCCTAACCTTACCCTAACCCTAAAACTAACCCTTACCTAACCCTTACCCTTACCCTAACCATAACCTTAAACTTAACCCTAACCCTAAACCTTATGCTAACCCTAACCCTAACCCTAACCCTTAACCTAAACCTAACACTAACCCTAACCCTAACCCTAACTCTTATCCTTACCCTACCCCTAACCCTAACCTCAACCTTAACCCTAAACCTAACCCTAACCCTTACCCTTACCCTAACCCTAACCGTAACCGTAACCCTTACCCTAACCCTAACCCTTACCCTAAACCTAACCCTAACCCTAACCCTAAACCTTACCCTTACCCTAACAATAACCCTAAACCTAACCCTAACCCTAACTCTAAACCTTACCCTAACCCTAACCCTAACCTAAACCCTAACCCTGACCCTAAACCTAAATTTAACCCTAAACCTTATCCTTTCCCTAACCCTAACCCTAACCCTAACACTAAACCTAACCCTAACCCTAACCCTAACCCTAACCCTAACCCTAACCCTAACACTTACCCTTACCCTAAACCTTACCCTAACCCTAACCCTAACCCTAACCCTTACCCTAACCCTAAACCTAATCCTAACCCTTACCCTTACCCTAACACTTACCCTAACCCTAACCCTAACACTTACCCTAACTCTCACCCTAACCCTAATCCTAACCCTAACCCTAAACCTAACCCTAACCCTTACCCTAACCCTAACCCTAAACCTAACCCTAACCCTAACCCTTACCATTAGCCTAAACTTAACCCTATACCTAACCTTAACCCTAACCTAACCCTAACCCCTAACCCTAACTCTAACCATAAACTTAACCCTAACCCTTAACCTTACCCTAACTCTAACCCTAACCCTAACACTGACACTTACCCTAACCCTAAACCTAACCCTAACCCTAACCCTACCCCTAACCCTAACCCTTACCCTAACCCTTACCCTTTCCCTAACCCTAACCCTAACCCTAAACCTATTCTTAACCCTAACCCTAACCCTAACCCTAACCCTTACCCTTACCTAACCCTAACCCTAACGCTTACCCCTACCCTAACCGTAAGCCTAACCCTAACCCTAAACCTAACATTAACGCTAACCCTAAACCTAACCCTTACCCATACCCTAACGCTAACCCTAAACCTAACTGAACCCTTACCTTAAACCTAAACCTTACCCTTACCCTAACCCTAAACCTAAACGTAACCCTAACCCTATCCCTAAACCTAACCCTAACCCTAACATTAACCCTAACCCTTACCCTTAACCTTACCCTAACCATAACCCTAACCCTTACCCTTACCCTAACACTAACCCTAAACCTAACACTAACCCTAACCCTCACCCTCACCCTTACCCTTACCCTTACCATAACCCTTACCCTAACCCTAACCCTAAACTTAAACCTAACCCTTGCCCTTACCCTTACCCTAACCCTAACCCTAACACTTACCCTTAACTTAACCCTTACCCTAACCCTAATCCTAACCCTAAACCTAACACTTACCCTTACCCTAACCCTATCCCTTACCCTAACACTAACCCTAACCCTAACCTCAATGTTAACCCTAAACCTGACCCTAACCCTTACCCTAACCCTAACCCTAACCCTTACACTTACCCTAACCCTAACCCTAACCCTTACCCTTACCATAAACCTAACCCTAACCCTTACCCTAACCCTAAACCTAATCTTAACCTGAACCCTAACCCTTATCCTAACCCTAACCCTAACAAGACCCTTAACATAACCCTAACACTAACCCGAACCCCTAACCCTAACACTTACCCTAACCCTAAACCTAACCCTAACACTTACCCTTACCCTAACACTCACCCTATCCTCAACCTTAACCCTAAACCTAACCCTAACCTTTACCCTTACACTAACCCAAAAGCTAACCCTAACCATTACCCTAACCTTTACCCTAACCCTAACCCTTATCCTAACCCTAACCCTAACCCTTACACTTAACCTAACCCTAACCCTAACCCAAACACTTACCTTAACCCTAACCTTTACCTTAACCCTAACCCTTATCCTAACCCTAACCCTAACCCTAACCCTTACCCTAATCCTAACCCTAACCCTTACCATTACCCCAAACCTAACCTAAACCTAACCTGAACCCTAACCCTTATCCTAACCCTAACCCTAAACCTAACCCTTACCATAACCCTAACACTAACCCTAACCCGGAAACCTAACAGTTACCCTAAACCTAACCCTAACCCTAACCCTAACCCATACCATTACCCTAACCCTAACCCTCACCCTAACCCTAAAGCTAACCCTAACCCTAACCCTAAGCCTAACCCTTAACCTAACCCTAACACTAACCCTAAACCCTAACCCTAACACTTACCCTAAACCTAACCCTAACCCTAACTCTTATCCTTACCCTAACCCTAACCCTAACCTCAACCTTAACCCTAAACCTAACCCTAACCTTACCCTTACCCTTACCCTAACCCTAACCGTAACCCTAACCCTTACCCTAACCCTAACCCATACCCTAAACCTAACCCTAACCCTAACGCTAAACCTTACCCTTACCCTAACAATAACCCTAAACCTAACCCTAACCCTTTACCTTACCCTAACCCTAACCCTAACCTAAACCCTAACCCTGACCTTAAACCTAAATTTAAACCTAAACCTTAACCTTTCCCTAACCCTAACCCTAACCCTAACCCTAACCCTAAACCTAACCCTAACACTAAACCTAACCCTTACCCTTACCCTAACCCTAACCCAAAACCTAACCCTAACCCTTACCCTTACCCTAACCCTAACCCTAAACCTTACCCTAACCCTAACCCTAACCCTAACCTAAACCTTACCCTTACCCTAACCCTAACCCTAACCTTAACCCTAACCCTAAACCTTACCCTAACCATAACCCTAAGCCTAACCCTAACTCTTACCATTACCCTAACCGTAAACCTAAACCTAAACCGAACCCTAACCCTTACCGTAAACCTAACCCTAACCCTTACCCTTACCTTAAGCCTATCCCTAACCCTAACCCTAACCCTAACCTCAACCTTAACAATAACCCTAACCCTAACCCTAAACCTAACCCTAACCCCTACCCTAACCCTAACACTTACCCTAACCCTTACTCTTACACTTTCTCTAACCCTAACCCTAACCCTAACACTTACCCTTACCCTAACCCTTACCCTAACCCTAACAATAACCCTAACCCTTACCCTTACCCTAACCCTAACCCAAAACCTAACCCTAACCCTTACTCTTACCCTAACCCTAACCCTAAACCTTACCCTAACCCTTACTCTTACCCTAACCCTAACCCTAAACCTTACCCTAACCCTAAACCTAACCGTAACCTAACCCTTACCCTTACCCTAACCCTAACCCTAACCTTAACCCTAACCCTAAACCTTACCCTAACCCTAACCCTTAACCTAACCCTAACCCTAAACCTTACCCTAACCCTAACCCTAACCCTAACCCTAACCCTAAACCTTACCCTTACCCTAACCCTAACCCTAACCCTCACCCTAACCCTAACACTAACCCTAACCCTTACCCTTACCTTAACCCTTACCCTAACCTTAACCCCAACCCTAAACCTAACCCTAACCCTAACCCTAACCGTTACCCTAACCTAACCCTAACGCTAACATTAACCCGAACACTAGCCCTAACCCTAACCATTATCCTAACCCTATCCCTAACCGTAACCCTAACACTCACCCTTCCCCTAACCCCAAACCTAAGCCTAACCCTAACCCTAAACCTTACCCTAACCCTAACCCTAAGCCTAACCCTAACTCTTACCATTACCCTAACCGTAAACCTAAACCTAAACCTAACCCTAACCCTTACCGTAAACCTAACCCTAACCCTGAACCTTACCTTAAGCCTATCCCTAACCCTAACCCTAACCCTAACCTCAACCTTAACAATAACCCTAACCCTAACCCTAAACCTAACCCTAACCCCTACCCTAACCCTAACACTTACCCTAACCCTTACTCTTACACTTTCTCTAACCCTAACCCTAACCCTAACACTTACCCTTACCCTAACCCTTACCCTAACCCTAACAATAACCCTAACCCTTACCCTTACCCTAACCCTAACCCTAATCCTAACCCTTAACCTTACCCTAAACCTAACCCTAACCCTTTACCTTACCCTAACCCTAACCCTAACCTAACCCCTAACCCTGACCCTAAACCTAAATTTAACCCTAAACCTTATCCTTTCCCTAACCCTAACCCTAACCCTAAACCTAAACCTAACCCTAAACCTAACCCTTACCCTTACCCTAACCCTCACCCAAAACCTAACCCTAACCATTACCCTTACCCTAACCCTAACCCTAAACCTTACCCTAACCCTAACCCTAACCCTAACCTAACCCTTACCCTTACCCTAACCCTAACCCTAAACTTAACCCTAACCCTAAACTTTACCCTAACCCTAACCCTTTACCTAACCCTAACCGTAACCACTAACTCGAACCCTAACCCTAAACCTTACCCTTACCCTAACCCTAACCCTCACCATAACCCTAACCCTAACCCTAACCCTTACCCTTACCTTAACCCTAACCCTAACCTTAACCCCAAACCTAAACCTAACCCTAACCCTAACCCTAACCCTTACCCTAACCCTAACCCTAACACTAACATTAACCCGAACACTAGCCCTAACGCTAACCCTTATCCTAACCCTATCCCTAACCCTAACCCTAACACTCACCCTTCCCCTAACCCCAACCTAAGCCTAACCCTAACCCTATACCTTACCCTAACCCTAACCCTAAGCCTAACCTAACTCTTACCATTACCCTAACCGTAAACCTAAACCTAAACCTAACCCTAACCCTTATCGTAAACCTAACCCTAACCCTTACCCTTACCTTAAGCCTATCCCTAACCCTAAACCTAACCCTAACCTCAACCTTAACAATAACCCTAACCCTAACCCTAAACCTAACCCTAACCCCTACCCTAACCCTAACACTTACCCTAACCTGTACCCTTACACTTACCCTAACCCTAACCCTAACCCTAACACTTACCCTTACCCTAACCCTTATCCTAACCCTAACCCTAACCCTAACCCTAACCCTTACCCTTACCCTAACCCTAACCCTAATCCTAACCCTTACCCTTACCCTAACCCTTACCCTAACCCTAACCCTAAACCTAACCCTAACCCTAACCCTAAAACTAACACTTACCCTAACCCTAACCCTAGCCCTAAACCTAACCCTAACCCTAAACCTAACCCTAACCCTTACTCTAACCCTAAACCTAACCCTAAAACTAAACATTACCCTAAACCTAACCCTATACCTAACCTTAACCCTAACCTAACCTTAACCCTAACACTAACACTTACCCTAACCCTAACCCTAACCCTTACCCTTACCCTAAACCTAACGCTAACCTTAACCCCAACCCTAACCCTAACCCTAACCCTAACCCTAACACCCTAACCCTAACCCTAACCCTAATCCTAACCCTTACCCTAACCCTAACCCTAACCCTAACCCCTGACCCTAACCCTTAACCTAACCCTAACCCTAACCCTAATCCTTACCCTTACCCTAACCCTGAACCTAAATCTAACCCTAACCCTAACCCTTACACTAACCCTAACCCTAAACCTAACCATAACGCTAACATTAACTCTAACCCATAACCCTAAATCTAACCCTAACCAGAACGCTAACCCTTACCCATACCCTAACTCTAACCCTAACCATTACCCTAACACTTAACCTAACCCTAACCCTAACCCTTACCCTAACCCTAACCCTAACCCTAAAACTTACCCTTACCCTAACCCTAACCCTAACCCTAACGCTTACCCTAACCCTAAACCTAACTCTAACCCTAAACCTTACCCCAACCCTAACCATAACCCGTACCCTAACGCTAACCCTAACCCTAACCCTAAACTTAACCCTAACCCTAACCCTAATACTAACGCTTACCCTAACCCTAACTCTAACCCTAACATTAACCCTAACCCTAACCCTAACCTATACCCTTACCTTAACCCTAAACCTAACCAACACTTACATTAACCCTAACCTAACACTAACCATTACCCATCCCTAACCCTAAACCTAACCCTAACACTAACCCTAACCCTAACCTCTAAGCCTAACCCTAACCCTAACCCTTACTCTTATCCTAAACCTAACCCGAACCCTAACGCTTTACCTTTCCCTTATCCTCACCCTAAACCTAACCCTTACCCTAACCCTAACCCTTACCCTAACCCTGACACTTACCCTAACCCTAACGCTAACTCTAACCCTAACCCTTACCCTAACCCTAACCCTAACACTTACCCTTACTCTAACCCTAACCCTAAACTTAAACCTAACCCTAACCCTAACCCTAACCCTAACGATTTCCCTTACCCTAACCCTAACCCTAATCCTTACCTTAGCCCTACCCCTAACCCTAACCCTTACCCTAACCCTTACCTTTTCCATAACCCTAGTCCTAACCCTAAACCTATACTTAACCCTAACCCTAACCCTAACCCTAACCCTTACCCTTACCTAACC
>JANJXV010000353.1:452500-475000 GCA_024803745.1 Megascapheus bottae | reverse complement strand
GCGGCGATCGACGTCCCTGTCCAGCAGGGAAGAACGTCCACCACACGAGGATCCTTCTTGTATCACGCTTTATTGAAGAGCAACTTGCTTGAGGGGAGAGCTGAAGCGGAGGGGCCCTGGGCAGCGAAAGCAGCAGTTTTTATAGCCCTAAGGGACACTGGGCTCTTTCTCATTGGATGCCCTGTTTCCAAGGCCACTTTAATGCTCGGGATTGGTCAGATCGTGGCTGTTATATAACGGTTATATATAACCGATGAGGTTATATAACGGTTTTGAACGGTTTATCTCCAAATAAGGAGATAAAGCTCCCCACATCTCCCCCTTTTTTGTTCGAACACCAAAGGCCAAAATAAATGTTGTGAAGAGAGTAGAGGTGCTGTCCTCCAAATTAGAACTCGAGGTCCCACTCTAGAGGAGTGACCCAGAAGGCCAACCCTGGGTCCCTCCGCTCTAGGTCCTCTATCCCCTTTGTGGAGATGGGCTAGGGGCGCAGACCATATGCTGACGCAGATGCTCTCCCTGACTTGTAGGGTCAGGAGCGATAATTTGTTCCACTTTTCACAACTTAGACTATCTGTGTTCCTAACTCCTCGTGCACTAGACTAAAGTCTAGAGGGTGCAAAGGCAGCACAGAAGCCTTTGGCAATCAAAAAGAATGTTTTTGAAACTATGATGGGGGGAAAAAACCTTTGGCAGGCGAACAAAGAACATCTACATACAGGGCAGGTAATGATTTAGAAAACCAGCGTCCCTATTACAATCTTACTATTTTAACATGCTCACCCAAGCTTGAGGGGATTCCCCCTGGCCCAGGGCCAATAAGGCTTGTACCATTATAGCCTTTTCCCTCTTTTGTTATCTTTTAAATCTGCATACCAGCCATAAGCAAAACATTATTCCAAAGCAACACAGCACAGCAAACACTCCCATTCCAACCCATTCCTCAAAAAACAAAAATGCTGAATAAATCCAATCAGAAATCCAACCAGTAACATTATCCAAGGTAATAGGCTCAACTCGGGTATTATTTAACTGAATTATCTGTTGTAATTGTTTTTGTATCAAAAAGTCCACTTTAGCTGACCAATTACCACTTAAATACTGAGAAATTAATTCACTTTCCTGTTTTGCATTAACAAACTTTACAGGAGACACACATAAATGTTTATACTGAGCAATACAGCCCATGGAAATTAACGTATACAACTCTTCTATTTGTATTGTATTGTATCAATCCTTTGATTGGCTGCAAGAATACCAGACACCAAATGACTATTAATTTGATTTTGGGTTTCAAGAACTGTCGAGGTTTGGGCAATGGCATCATTAACAGTGGACGCTGTTTGTATAGAATTTGCCATGTCTATAGCTGCCGTAACTGCAGCCGCACGGTGTGAAAACTGGTGGAAATTTTACATTAGGTTCACACCAGGCAGAGGCCTTAAAGTGGGTAGCATTAATCTCATTATTAGATCTTACTTTTGGTATTTTTAAATGACTTGTCATCATTAAGGTAGTTATGTTTACAGTGGTATCATTAGATGGCTCGCCTGACCCTGACAACTGACCATTGGCGACCCGTGCCAAAGCCGCTGTCAAAATATTTATCGGAACCCTACTCTGACGTAAGGGGTTCTCCCAGGCTGAAACCTTTTGATCTTGAAGAAAAATACAGGATGACACATTTTTTGTAGTAAAACAAAAGGTATCCTCTAAATAATAACAGACAAATTATATGATTTTTGTATGTTATTGGGTTGCCGAACACATGGAGCTTCCGTCTCACAGGAAGTGGAGAAAAATGTCGGCAATTGTGTAGAATTAACATGCACCAGCATTGGAATTGGCCATGATCTGGCCACCGCCCACAGCTCCATTTCTTCCGCGAGGAATGTCGGTATGTTCATAATCACCAGGCTCATCAGGATCATCTGCTGTATCATCATTTTGTTTATCAGGGTCTTTTTTGGCTTCATTTTTTATCCTTTTGCAGTACTTGATCCTCGTTTAGCATCCTTACGAAGCGCTGTGGCACCCAATGGGGGGATTCTTGTCCCTGTGGAAAAACACAAACAGCTCCCCTGGATCTCTGGATCACAGGATCCGGTCCATACCATTTATTATAAAGGACATTTTTCCACATAGCTTTTTGCATAGATGGCATCAGTATTTTATTAGCATGCCGATCAGCAGCTGTTTGTCCTTTATCATCCACTGTTATATAATTTATGGTAAACAATGCTATGGCCAGCCTTTCTCTGGTGGGTGCCTCTCGGCCTATTCCCTCTTTTTGTTTAAATAAAAGTTGTTTAAGAGTTTTGTTGGCGGGAAGGAAGATGGCGCCAAGACAATAGGGACGCTGCTTAGCTTTCTCTGACAAAAAGAGAGAACCAGGGAGTCCCACGAGCCAACTTTCTAAAGAAATCCACGACAACAAACTCAAAAAGCAACGGAGAAGGACTCAAACCGGAAAAGAAATCCAGATAAAGCTCACATACAACTTTCTCAAAGAATTCGGAACACGAGGACCCCTCCCCAACCTCTCGCCCAAAGCATCAGAAAGCTGCCCCAGACCAAGCTGCGAAAAGCGGCTTGAGCTGGCACCGGCTCCACGGGGGGAAACCTGGGGCGGGCACGGGCTCTAATCCACGAAAAGCGGCGGCAGTGGAGGGCGCCAGGCTGGGAGCCCAACGGCTGCAGAAACCAGCACAGAACCGGGCCAGCGAACGGCGGAAGCAGCGGAACCCAGATGCGGAACCAGACAGCAAGCAGCGGGACCCAGACTCAGAACACAGGCGGTGGCGGAGACCCGATGGGAGTGAAAGACTCCCCACCACCGTGGAACACCCGCAGAGGCGTGAGTAATACAGCGCGTCCCCAAACACATCGGGAAAGCGGAGCGGGTGCCAAGCAAGAAAGACTGGCAGGAGCAGGGGGGCAAGGAATTTAGAATCCTGTCCCTCCCCTCAACAGCCCACTCCCTCAGGCCATTGACTGGAGATTGACAGGCGGACTACCCATAAGACCCAGCACCCCATCAAGGGAGGTGGGGCTGTCCCAACTCCCACCCGCCCAACAGGCTCAACCCCCAGCCCTCTGACTGGAGACTGACAGGCAGGCGGACCCTAAGACTCAGCACCCCACCAGGGGAGGCGGAGCTGTCCCAGCTCCCACCCGCCCACCAGGCTCCTCACCCAGGCCACTGGATCTGGAGAGTGGAGGGCTTTGAGACTCTGCCTTACAAAAGTGGGTAGGGGGTGCGGGTAAATAGGAGCCAGCATCTGCCCCCCCTCAATTCTCGAGCGGGGCATCCTCCAGCTGGAAACCCTGAGCAACACACCACCGAGGGCCACCCCCACAGTCACAGACTCTGAAAAAGCAGTGGAAACACAGCAGGGATCTGAAGGCCCACCAGCAGCCAAGCTCCCCTTCTGAGAACCAAAGAGGCGCGGCTCCGCCCTTGGAGCCCACGCCCCCAGCTGGGCCCCGCCCCTGGGAACAGAGGGGCCTTCTGCTGGTCCTCCTGAGAGGGCCTGAAACTCTCAATCCCCAGACCCTTGGCTTGGGGCCGCCCCTGGAAGCAGCACAGGAAAACGTCCGCCAACCGCGCTCAGACAGAAGCTTGCAGATCCATCCCATGGTCCACAGTGAGGCCACTGGTTGGGCTAAGAGCTAGTCGCGCAGCAACACATAAGTTTTATTCTAATACTTTCCAAATACTCTACCTACTTACCCCCTGACCTCTCTCATGCTATTTTTCTATCTCTGGACCTCTGCTCCTCTTTCAACCCTTATACTGCATGGATCTACACTTGATGGCTGTTGAGCAACATTGTAGATCTAGGTGTTCTATTATCCTCTAGGCTCACAGGGACTTAAAGACAATAGAGATTGGATTGAGAGGCTTATTGTTTTGAATATAAAATGCTTATCAGTGAAAAATTAGACTAGTCGGTAACTGCACGAAAAGAAAGAGTGATAACACCAATCAAAACTCGTGAACATCTAGAGTCTGCCAGCTACAGAGGTCTAGGTTGGTTATATCTGAAAAACTATAATCGTGTTTAGTATTAATCTTGCTCCCATTTTCAAATGGGCAGAACAAGAAACTCAAGAAAAACGTCAAATCAAGAAACAACACCTCCCACCTCCCCCACCCAATGTAAACAGCCAATGGAACAGTCACTGGCAAGCCTAGAGGAGAGTCTTCCAAGTGCTGTACAAATGCAATTGATAAACATCATTAATGAAAAATGTGAAAATATAAAGAAAGAGATAAGGGAGGAAGCCATAGCTGAACAAGAGGAAACCATAAACAAGGTGATAAGTGAAAAAGAAGGATCCATAAAGGAAGCCATAATAAAAGCTGTTCAAAGAAAGATGGATGAATTCATAGAATCCACAAATAAAAAGCCATAGCTGAACAAGAGGAAACCATAAACAAGGTGATAAGTGAAAAAGAAGGATCCATAAAGGAAGCCATAATAAAAGCTGTTCAAAGAAAGATGGATGAATTCATAGAATACACAAATAAAAAGGTGACCGAACTCCAGCAAATGTTCAAAGAAAATAAAGCTACTGAGCTAACCACTCAAATGGAAATCAAGGAGCTAAGGAAATCCATACATGATGTAAAAGAAGAGATGCAAGGCATGAAAAATGAGCAATTAGTAGCAACGGAGATGAAAAATAAAGTAGATAGCTTTGATAGCAGGTTAGACAATGCAGAGGGGAGAATTTCCGGGGCTGAAGATAATTTAGTTATTATAGAGAAAGAACAGAAAATGAGTCAATCCAAATCTAGGAAAAATGAGAGAGCGCTTCAGGAGGTCCAAGATACAATTAGGAAGCCTAATTTAAGGCTAATTGGTATTGAGGAGGGTCTGGAGTAAGAGGTCAATGGTATTGGAAATATACTTCAGGGAATCATCTCAGAGAATTTCCCAAATATCCAGAAGGGCAGACCCATCCAGATACAAGAAGCTTTTAGAACCCCAAACAGACCTGACCGGAAAAGAACATCTCACCGCCACATCGTAATCCGAACTGGATCAGTAGAAACCAAAAAAAGGATCCTAAAGGCAGCCAGGGAAAAGGGTTCAGTAACCTATAAAGGAAAACCAATCAGAATCACCCCAGATTACTCAGCAGAGACCATGCAAGCAAGAAGTGACTGGAAGCATATATGTCATGCCCTTAAGTCAAACAACTACCAACCAAGAGTACTGTACCCAGCTAAGCTCTCATTCATAACTGAGGGAACAATAAAAACATTCCATTCCAGGGAAAAGCTGCAACAATATGTCGCAACAAAACCAACACTACAGAGAATTCTGCAAGATGTTCTATACATAGAAAACCAAAATAAAGGCAATATAGGGAAGGAAATGGCACCTAAACAGCATACCACCTAAGGACCACAAGAACTGTCAAGACACAGGCCCAAATAAAAGCTTTTAAAAATGGTAGGAACTAATAAATATCTCTCAATCCTAACTCTCAATATCAATGGACTCAACTCTCCAATTAAACGGCATAGGCTGTCTAGTTGGATCAAAAAGCAAGAGCCATCGTTCTGCTGTCTTCAAGAGACACATCTTACCCAAAAAAACAAGCATCTTTTGAAAGTGAGAGGTTGGAATGAACTCTATCAAGCTAACGGCCCCCATAAACAGGCTGGAGTTGCCATCCTCATATCAGATAAAATAGACTTCAAACCAAAATTAGTAAGAAAAGACAAAGAAGGTTACTACATGCTACTAAAGGGATCTTTCCTCCAGGAAGACATAACGATCCTAAATATTTACACACCCAATCCCGGAGCTCCAAACTTCATCAAGCAAACTTTACTTACACTGAAACCATACATAGATCGAAATACAGTGATTGTCGGTGACTTTAACACACCACTCTCACCTATGCACAGATCAACAAGGCAAAAACTCAACAGAGAAACCTTAGAACTTAACAGCTATATAGACCAACTAGATGTAACAGACATCTGCAGAATATTCCACCCAGCAACAACACAATATACGTTTTTCTCAGCAGCACATGGAACATTTTCCAAAATAGACCACATCTTAGGCCATAAAACAAACCTGGACAGATTCAGAAACACTGAAATCATTCCATGCACACTCTCAGAACACAAAGGCATCAAACTTGAACTGAACACACACCTCCACCAACGAAAACCCTGTAACTCATGGAGACTGAACAACACATTGTTGAACCACCAATGGGTCATTGAAGAGATCAGAACAGAAATCCAACAGTTTATGAAATTTAACAGTAAGGAGCACACAAAATACCAACTCCTTTGGGACACAGCAAAGGCAGTACTCAGAGGAAAATTTATAGCGCTGAGTGCCTACAACAACAAGTTGGAAAAATTGCAAATCAACAAGTTAATGTCTCACCTTAAGCTCCTGGAAAAGAAGCAACAAACCAACCCTAATCCCAGTAGAAGAAAGCAAATAATTAAAATCAAAGCAGAATTAAATGATTTGGAATCCAAAAAAAACTATAGAAAAAATCAACAAAACAAGGAGTTGGTTCTTTGAAAGAATTAACAAAATTGACAAGCCCTTAGCAAATCTTACCAAAAAAAGAAGAGAGCATATCGAAATAAACAAAATCGCAGATGAAAATGGTAATATCACGACAGAAATTACCAAGATCCAGAATATCTTGAGGGAATACTTCTCAAACCTTAATGCCAACAAATTTGAGAACCTAGATGAAATGGATGAATTCCTAGCCAATATTAACATACCCACACTGAACCAAGAAGAACTAAGCCAACTCAACAGGCCTATTTCAAGCTCTGAAATAGAAATGGCAATTAGAGAACTTCCACCTAAGAAAAGCCCAGGGCCAGATGGATTCACAGCTGAATTCTATAAGGTCTTCAGAGCAGAGCTCACACCAATACTCCTCAAGCTCTTCAACGAAATTGAAAATGAAGGTTCCTTACCAAACTCATCCTATGAAGCCAGTATAACCCTCATCCCCAAACCAGACAGAGATTCATCAAAGAAAGAGAACTATAGACCTATATCTTTGATGAACATCGATGCAAAACTTCTCAACAAAATACTGGCCAACTGTCTACAACAACTCATCAAAAAAATTATACACTATGATCAAACTGGATTCATCACAGGGAGGCAAAGCTGGTTCAAGATACGCAAATCAATTAATATAATTCAACACATCAACAGGAGCAAAGACAAAAATCACATGATTGTCTCAATAGACGCGGAAAAGGCATTTGACAAGATCCAACACCCCTTCATGTTAAAAGCTCTGGAGAAACTAGGAATCCATGGAACATTCCTTAATGTAATAAAGGCTGTGTATGAGAAACCTACTGCTAGTATTACACATAATGGTGAAAATCTAAAGCCATTCCCTCTAAAATCAGGAGCGAGACAAGGATGCCCACTCTCTCCACTACTCTTTAACATAGTACTAGAATTCCTAGCCAGTGCAATAAGGCAAGAAGCAAGCATAAAGGGGATCCAAGTAGGGAAAGAGGAAATAAAACTATCCCTCTTTGCAGATGACATGATTCTGTATTTAAAGAATCCTATAGACTCTACTCCCAAGCTCCTTGAACTGATTCAAAGCTTTGGAAGGGTAGCAGGCTATAAAATCAACCCTCAAAAACCAACTGCCTTCCTTTATGCCAACAGTGAGAGGAACGAGGCAATAATCAGGAAAGAAACTCCTTTCACATTAGCCTCAAATGAAATAAAGTACCTAGGTATTAGCTTAACCAAGAATGTAAAGGACCTTTTTGATGAAAACTTTAAAACCCTAAAAAAGGAAATTAAAGCAGAACTAAGGAAATGGAAAAACCTCCCATGCTCCTGGATTGGAAGAATCAACATTGTGAAAATGACAATCTTGACAAGAGCTATCTACAAATTCATGCAATACCCATCAACATCCCAATGTCATTCTTTAAAGAAATAGAAGAGGCAATCCAAAATTTCATATGGAATAATAAAAGACCCCGTAGAGCAAAAACACTTCTTAGCAGAAAGAACAGCGCTGTAGGAATTTCAATTCCAAACTTTAGACTCTATTACAGAGCTATAATTCTCAAAACAGCTTGGTACTGGCACAGGAACAGGCCTGAAGACCAATGGAATAGAACTGAGGACCCAGATATTTAACCACAGACCTATGGCCACCTAATCTTTGACAAGGGAGCCAAAAAAATAGAATGGAAGAAAGACAGCCTCTTCAACAAGTTGTGCTGGCAGAACTGGTTAAGCACCTGCAGAAAACTAAAGCTGGATCCTTCTTTGTCACCTTGCACTAGAATTAACTCCAAATGGATCAAAGAACTGGAGGTAAAAGCTGACACACTGAAAACTCTACAGGAAGGAATAGGAGATACACTAGGCCTCCTTGGCACAGGTCGAAACTTTCTTAATAAGGACCAAGAATCACAACAAATCAGAGAAATGCTGGATAAGTGGGAATGCATTAAACTGCAGAGCTTTTGTAGGGCAAAGGACATAGCTAGTAAACTACTCAGGAAGCCTACAGAGTGGGAGAAGATCTTCACCATCCAAACAACGGACAAAGGCCTCATATCGAAAATATATCAACAACTCAAAAAATTGAATCACTCCAAAACTAACCTCCAAAATAACAACCATCCCATTAAAAATGGGCCAAAGACTTAAAGAGAGGCTTCTCTGAAGAAGAAAAAAAATGGCCTATAGACACATGAAGAAATGCTCAACATCTCTGGTCATAAAAGAAATGCAAATCAAAACAACTCTAAGATTCCACCTCACTCCAGCTAGAATGGCCAGGATCAGGAAAACGAATGACAACAGATGCTGGAGGGGATGCGGCCAGGAGGGATCACTACTACACTGTTGGTGGGAGTGCAAACTTGTTCAACCACTATGGAAAGCAGTGTGGCAGTGCCTCAAAAGGCTAAACATAGAACTCCCCTATGACCCAGCAATTCCACTACTTGGCATTTACCCAACCACCCAGAAACAAGGACATACTAAACCCACTAGCACAACCATGTTCATTGCAGCACTATTCACCATAGCAAAGATATGGAACCAACCTAGATGTCCCTCAGTTGATGAGTGGATCAACAAGTTGTGGTATTTGTACACAGTGGAATTCTATGCTGCTGTCAGAAAGAATGACATTGCCCCATTTGTTAGGAAATGGAAAGTCTTAGAAAAAATCATATTAAGTGAAGTAAGCCAGACTCAAAGGAACTTAGGCTCAATGGTTTCCCTCATTCGTCATAATCAGTAGAAACCTTGGGCTCTACTAGCAGAGATTTGTAATAGAGCAAAATCTTGATACATAAGGACATATAATGTGAAGCTAATTGAAAGGACTTCCAGGATAGTGAAACAAAAGCCATATAATGAATGATTGTTGTCCTTAATGTACTATATTGTCTCTCATCTCCTTTGTATTTGGATATTTGAAATTTGATAGGGAAGGGGGGAAAACCAAGACGGGTGGGGGTGTGGGGGGGGAGGGATACGGGTACCAAGGCATGTGAAAGGGTATCAATGTATGTGAATTAATGGACCTTCTATCTGGCAAATATCATGTAACCCTTTTTCTAATTACAATAAAAAATTAAAAAAAGAGTTTTGTTGGCACGTTCCACAATTCCCTGACCTTGGGGATTATAGGGGAGGCCAGTAGAATGAGCCACCTGCATTTGAGTGCAAAAGGAGCGAAAGCCAGCAGAGGCATAAGCAGGGCCATTATCTGTTTTTAATTTTAATGGTTTTCCCCAAGCTGCCCAGGCCTCCAAGCAATGAACTTTAACATGTGACACTCTTTCTCCAGCAAGGGCAGTGGCATGTATAACGCCAGAGAAAGTATCTACGGAGACATGTATATATTTTATTCGGCTAAATTCCAGCACATGAGTGACATCCATTTGCCATAGGGCATTAGAACAAAGCCCTCTACGATTAACTCCGATTATAAGAGAGGGGTGATAAACCACGCAGGATTGACAAGCCTTAACAATATCTCTAGCCTGTTGGCGTGAAATGGAAAACTTATAGCGAAGGGTTTTTGCAGATACATGATAAAGCTGGTGAAAATCTCGTGCTAATTGAACAGTACTATGTGAAAAGCCCACTAGGGCTCTGGTGGCCAAGTCCACCATGGCATTAGCCTCTGACATGGGACCAGGTAGGCCAGTATGTGCTCGAACATGACCAATAAAAAAGGGATTTTTTCTTTGTAAAATTAACCCTTGAAGCTGACATAATATATTTGAAACTGTACTTTTACCTTTTATGGAAGCAGCAACCTCTAGGGATGCTACCGCATTAAACACATACTGTGAATCAGAGTACAAATTAAAAGGATCAGGAAATTTCTTAAACACTTCCAAGACTGTTAAACATTCAACTACTTGTGGAGCTTCTGGCCGAAAGGTCAACACCACTGGCTCCTTTCCTTGAACCACATAGGCACCTTGACCTGTTTTAGACCCATCTGTAAATATAGTTAGGGCATCAATCAACGGTGTTTTCATAGTAACTGTGGGGAAATAAACCCAATCCTCACGCACAAAATTTAATAACGGATGTTTGGGATAATGATTATCAATTATATTTGGAAAGGAACATACCAAAACTGCCCACCAATCAACAGAGGCGGCCAATATTTGTATTGTTGTTGAGTATAAGGGATAATTAATTTATCAGGGAATTTTGCAAAATGAGTTAAACATGCTTTACAAACTGAAAGGGCCAATAAGGCGACTAGCTCCAGGAAATATTGAATAGTTTTTGAGCCATATGAATTTCCATGTAGCCATAATAATGGGCCTTCTTGCCATAACACTCCTGTAGGATAATTTTTTGTTTTAAAAATGCATAGTAAAATTGGCACCGATGGATTTACGCGCAAAAGCTGTGCGTTTTCTATGGCCTTTTCAAGACGCTGAATGGAACTCTTAGCCTGTACAGTTAATTTTCTAGGTGAAGTAACATCCGGGTCTCCTTCCAATAGGGAAAAAAGGGGCAACAAGTCAGAGCGAGGGACATTAAGAAAGTTTCGAACCCAATTTATGTCCCCCATTAACTTTTGGAAATCATTAAGGGTATGCAAATGCTTTGTTTTTAATACAATCTTTTGAGGTGTAACAGCTATGGGAGAGATTATGGA
Organism: Megascapheus bottae; assembly: GCA_024803745.1. NCBI lineage: Eukaryota > Metazoa > Chordata > Mammalia > Rodentia > Geomyidae > Megascapheus > Megascapheus bottae. The sequence goes on along the minus strand of JANJXV010000353.1, from coordinate 463,804 downwards.
GCCCAAAAACTGAACTCTTTTTGAAAATTGTACCTTTTCTGGTGCCAAATTTAAGCCTGCCCTCACAAGGAGTTTGGACAACTTACCAAATACCTGGAAGAGGATATTTTGCTCGGGGGCAGCTATCAGAATGTCATCCATATAATGAAGAATTCTAACAATGGGAAATTGTTGTCTCACAGGAAAAAGAACTGTGTCAACATATAGTTGGCATATTGTAGGGCTATTAGCCATCCCTTGTGGAAGAACCCTCCACTGAAATCGCGAATCAGGTTGTTCGTGATTAACAGAAGGCAAAGTAAAGGCAAAACGTTCTCTATCCCGAGGATGCAAGGGAATAGAAAAGAAACAGTCCTTAATGTCAATGGACATAACGGGCCACTCTTGAGGCAAGGCAGAAAGCAGCGGAAGGCCGCGCTGGACTGACCCTAATACCTGCATTTGAGCATTAATGGCTCTAAGATCATGCAGTAATCTCCAGTTGCCTGAGGTCTTTTTGATGACAAAGATAGGAGTATTCTACAGGGAAACAGAAGGTTCTACATGTCCCAACTGTAGTTGTTCCTGTACCAATTGGGTTATAGCCTCCAACTTTTCTTGGGACAGGGGCCACTGAGATACCCACACCGCTTTATTTGTTAACAAGGGTATGGGTGTCGGACCATTGGAGGCTAACCTCTCAGTGACCCCCAAGAAAAACCCAAACCCCTTTTGTCTTTATTGGCAACTGGCTCCACAGGGGCAAGTCGGCCTTGTAAATGTTTTCCTAATCCACCAGTAGGGAGAAAACCCTGATTTTTCATTATAGTCTGTGCCGTTGAAGAATAATCAGTAGTCAGGATCAAACCCATTTGCTGCTGAATATCCCGACCCCATAAATTAACTGGGATCTGAAGGACAAATGGCTGAAATGTTCTCTTTTGCCCTTCCATTGTGGACCAGGTCTGCTGTTTGGCGCTGACCCGAGGAGTATCTGCATAACCTAGGCCCTGCAGGGTTTGTGAAGAAAGCTGTAGGGGCCATGTTTTTGGCCACTGGGCTATCTGGACGATACTCCGGTCAGCCCCCTTGTCCACTAGACCACTAAAGGTCCTTCCCTCAATTGTTAATGTTAACATGGGACGGTTATCTAAGGTCATGGACAGACAGGCAAGGTCTACCCCTGAGGCGCCTGGGCCACTTAAGCCTCTCTTCTTTTCTTGTGCAGGAAAAATTTGGTGATGGGAAGGCTCTAGAATTAATTGGGCAACTCGATCTCCAGGGGCCACCGAAATGACCCCTCGAGAGACCGAGCAGAGGACTTGAATGGCTCCCATGTAATCAGGGTCGATAACCCCGGGGAACACTACGAGGCCTTTCATAGTGTTAGAAGCACGTCCCAACACTATTCCCACCATGTCCTTAGGTAGGGGGCCCATTAGGTCAGTAACTATGAGCTGAACCCCCATGTCCTCAGTTAAGACCACTCCGGTGGTGGCACGGAGGTCCAGCCCTGCAGATCCTGCGGTTGCTCTGCGGGGACAAATGGCTGCTGAAGATGAGGTGGGGGCTTCTGGTAAGCTTCCCAGAACTGGCTCCCCTGATTTTGCGGGCCCTGGGGCAGCGGGCCCTTCCTCCCGTTTTTTGGCTCCAAGGCCTGAGGTTGTTGAATAGGCTGTCCATTTATATCTCTAACTGACCTGCACTCATTTGCCCAGTGTTTTCCTTTTTTGCATCGTGGGCACAGTCCTGGCTCCCGAGGGGGTTTTTGCCTTGAATATTTTAGGTTAGGGCACTGTTTTTTAAAGTGTCCTGGCTTTTGGCAGTTAAAGCACAACCCTGAGTTAACTTTTGTAGCCGCTGCTACCGCAGCAACAATTTTATCCAGACTTACAGGGGCTCCCACCTCCCGACAGGCTCTAATCCAGTCCTGCAAAGGCTTATCTTTTACAGGAAGAAGAGCCTTTTGGCAGTCCTGGGTACTCTGTTCAAAAATTATTTGTTGAATTAGGGGCATATAATTTTCCATCTCTCCAAACAATTTATCAGCTACCCCTAAGACTCGTCCAACAAAATCGGAAAAAGGTTCAGCAGGTCCTTGAATAACTTTTGTAAGATTGCCTTTAAGTTCTCCTTTATTGGAGAGGGCCTTCCAAGCTCTATAAAATATATCATTGACTTGGCGGTATACTTCCATGGGGTAACTTGCCTGATCTGCCACATAAGGGCCTTGTCCTAGAAGCATTTCAGCTGTCCACTCTGGATGACCATTAACAACATTTTGACCATGTTGTGCAACGGCTAAATCAGTAGCCGAAGCACTAAATTCTAAAAATTGGCCATGGGTCAAACAAGACCGCCCAACCTCGTACCAATCTGTTGGAGTCAGCGATGGTTTTGAGTCTACGGACCAATGCAGTGGTGTAATTGGCAGAAGGACCGTACTGTTGAGTTGAAGCCATAAGATCCTTTAAGGTCTTATAAGAAACGGGTTCAAGAACCCTTTGTCCAGTGATGGAATATTCAAAAACAGGGAAAGCAGAGGCTAGGCGGGACCAAGTACTAGCCCTGATAAGGGTGTTGGTTTTAACTGGGGCGTAGGGAGGCGGGGTGGAAGGGACAGGGCGAAGGGTTCCCTGGTCAACCCCTGCGCCCAATCCTCCCCAGGGGCCATATCTATCTGTCTCATATGCGGCAGCCTGCTCTTCTAGCTCCTCCTCCTCCTCCGAGCTTATCTCTAACAGGGACCCTTCCCTTTCGTCTGCCGCATTATTACTCGCCTCCTCATCCTGTTCCTGTAAAGTTAAGGCTGAAAATTGGTTGTCATCGTGAAATTCTTTTAAAGATGGATAGAGGGAGCCCTTGGGCTCCTCCTGTTTTTTCCTTTTTCCTTTTCTCTCCTGCACTATCTTTTGTGAGGACTGTGGTTCCTCCATTTTTGCTATTTCCTTTTTTATTTTTATATTTTTATGATCCCCCTTATCTTTTTTTCTGGGCCCTTTTATCTCCTTCTGTATATGAGGACTCTGAAAGACTATCCTGGTGCTTAATCAAAGTCTTTCTCCCTTCCTTAATAAGATCAGCTTTTTTCTTTCCTCTAAGCAAGTGCGCACCATCCTCCACATAGGCAAGGTAGCACTGGAAACCTCTCCTTTATCCTGTGCTCTATCCAGATCTCGACCTAATTTATCCCAACAAACGAGTGAGAGGTCCCCAGAAACCGCGAACCACGGGGTATGTGTCTCTGTATCTGTTAAGATCTTATTTATTGTACCGCGAGAAATCTTAAGACCACGTTGTTTAAGAAGGGTCTGTAAGGGAGCACAGAAGTCGCTGGTATGACATGCACTTCCTGAAGAGTTACCCATACTGATGTTACTCTTAGAGGGCTAACCTAAGCGGGTGAAACAAAGCGAAAGACCGAGTTATCTACCCTGGTTTTACTTTCACTTGGACCGAGAAGCTCTCTAGTCTTCTGGTCCTTCACACCCAAGCGCTGCGAAACAAACAATAAGAAACACAAACCACAGAGGAAGAACGATAATAAGCACCCAAACAGGAATTCCCAGAACAACATACCTAAGAAGGAGTCATCTTCACGTGTCAAGTTCTGGATCCTTTTCGGCCCCTTCGCAGGTCCCGGGTTTCGGCACCAGTTGGGGGGATCGACGCCCCTGTCCAGCAGGGAAGAACGACCACCACACGAGGATCCTTCTTGTATCACGCTTTATTGAAGAGCAACTTGATTGAGGGGAGAGCTGAAGCAGAGGGGCCCTAGGCAGCGAAAGCAGCGGTTTTTATAGACCTAAGGGACACTGGGCTCTTTCTCATTGGCTGCCCTGTTGCCAAGGCCACTTTAATGCTCAGGATTGGTCAGACCGTGGCTGTTATATAACGGTTATACATAACCGATGAGGTTATATAACGGTTTTGAACGGTTCATCTCCAAATAAGGAGATAAAGCTCCCCACATAACCCTAAACCTAACCCTAAAACTAACCCTAACCCTAACCCTTACCCTTACCCTAACCCTAACCCTAACCCTAACCCTAAACCTAAACCTTACACTTGCCCTAAACCTAACCCTAACCCTTACCGTAAAATTAACACTAAACCTAAAAATAACCCTTACCCTTACCTTAACCCTAACCCTAACCCAAACCCTTACCCTTATCCTAACGCTAAACCTAAACCTAACCCTAACCCAAACCCTAACACATACCCTTACCCTAACCCTAATCCTACCCCTAACCGTAACCCTAAACCTAACACTAACCGTAAACCTAACACTTACTCTAACCAAAACCTTAAGCCCAACACTAAACCTAACCCTAACCCTAACACTAACCCTTACCCTTACCCTAACCCTAACCCTAAACCTAAACCTAACCCTAACCCTTCCCTAAACCTAACCCTAATCCTTACCCTAACCCTTACCCTTACCCTAATACTAACCCTAACCCTAAAAGTAAACCTAAACCTAACACTAACCCTAATGCTTACCCTTACCCTAACCCTAACCCTAAACCATACCCTAACCCTAAACCTAACCCTAACCCTAACACTTACCCTAACCCTAACACTAACCCTTACCCTAACCCTAACCCTAACCCTAACGCTAACCCTTATCCTAACCCTAAGCCTAAACCTAAACCTAACCCTTAACCAAACACTAACACTAACTCTAACCATTAACCCTAACCCTTACCCTAATGCTAACCCTAACCCTAACCTTAACCCTAACCCTTACTCTTACCCTAACCCTGACCACAAACCTAACCCTACCCCTTACCGTTACCCTACCCTAAACCTAACCTAAACCTAACCCTAACCCTAAACCTTACCCTTGCCTTAAACCTAACCCTAACCCTTACCCAAACCATAACCCTAACCATAACCCCTACCCTTATCTTAACCCTAACCCTAACCCTTACCCTACGGTAACACTAACCATAACCTTAAACCCTAACCCTAACACTTACCGTTACCATAAAGCTAACCCTAAATCTAACCCTAACCCTAATCATAACCCTAACCCTTACCCTAACCCTAACCCTTTACGTAACCCTAACCCTAACCCTAACCCTAACCCTAAACCTAACTCTAACTCTAACCCTAACCCTTACACTTACCCTAACCCTAACCCTAACCCTAACCCTAACCCTTACCCTTACCCTCACCCTAACCCTAACCTAAAAGCTAACCCTAACCCCAACCATAACGCCTAACCCTAAACCTAACTCTAACACTAACCCTAACCCTAAACCTAAGCCTAACCCTTAACCTAACCCTAACCCTAACCCTTACCCTTACCCTAACCCTAAACCTAACCCTAACCCTAACACTTAAACTTATACTAACCCTAACCCTAACCCCTAACCTAACCCTAACCATAACCCTAACCCTAACCCTAACCTTAACCCTAATCCTAACCCTAACCCTTACCCTAAAACTTAAACTTACCCTAACCCTAAGGGAACCCTAACCCCTACCCAACCCCTAACAATAACCCTTACCTAACCATAACCCTTACCCCTTTCCTAACCCTAACCCTAACCCTAAACCTAACCTTAACCCTAACCCTTACCCTTACCCTAAACCTAAATCTAACCCTAAACCTAAACCTAACCCTAACCAAAACCATTACCCTTACCCTAACCCTAACCCTAAACCTAACACTAAACCTTACCCTTACCCTAACCATAACCCTAAACCTAACACTAAACCTTACACTTAACCTAAACCTAACCCTAACCCTTACCCTAACCATAACCCTAAACCGAATCCTAACCGTAACCCTTACATTAACCCTAACCCTTACCCCTAACCCTAACCCTAATCCTAAACCTTACCCTTACCCTAACCCTAACCCTAAACCTAACGCCTAACCCTGAACCTAACCCTAACCCATACCCGTATCCTAAACCTAACCGTAACCTTAACCCTAACCCTAACACTAACAACAACCCTAACCCTTACCCTTACCCTAACCCTAACCCTAAACCTAACCCTAACCCTTACACTTACCCTTACCCTAACCCTAACAATAACCCTAACTCTTACCCTTACCTTCACCATAACCTTAAACTTAATGCTAACCCTAACCCTAAACCTAACCCTTAACCTAACACTAACCCTAACCCTTATCCTTACCCTAACCCTAAACCTAACCCTAACCCTAACCCTAACAGTTACCCTTAGCCTAACCCTAACCCTAATCCTAATCCTAAACCTTACCCTTACCATAAACCAAACCTAAACCTTAACCTAACACTAACCCTTACCCTTACCTTAACCCTAACCCTAACCCTAACCCTAAACCTTACACCTAACCCTAAGCCTTACCCTTACCCTAACCCTAACCCTAACCCAACCCCTAACCCTAACACTAACCTAATCCATACCCTTACCCTAACCCTAACCCTAAACTTAATCCTAACCCTAACCCTAACTATTACCCTTACCCTAACCCTAACCCTAAAGCTAACCCTAACTCTAACCCTAACCCTTACTCTTACCCTAACCCTAACCCTAACCCAACCCTTACCCTAACACTAACCCTAACCCTAATCCTTACACTAACCCTATCCCTAACACTGACCCTAAACCTTACCCTTTCCCTAACCCTAACCCTAACCCTAACCCTAACACTTGCACCTACCCTAACCCTAATCCTTACACATAACCTACCCTAACACTAACCCTAACACTAACCCCTAACCATAAACCTAACACTAACATAACCCTAACCCTAACCATTACCCTTACCCTAACCGTAACCCTAATTATTACCCTTACCGTAACCCTAACCCTAAACCTTACCCTAACCCTAAACCTAACCAAAACCCCTAAACCTAACCTTAACCCTAACCCTTACCCTTACCCTTACCCTAAACCTATCCCTAACCCTAACCGAACACTTACCCTTACTCTAACCCTAACCTAACCCTAACGCTAAACCTAACCCTTACCCTAAACCTAAACCTAACCCTAACCCCTAAAACTAACCCTAACCCTAAGGCTAACCCTTACCCTTACCCTAACCCTAAACCTAACCCTAACCCTAACCCTATCCCTTACCCTAACCCTAAACCTAACCCTAAACCTAAGCCTAAACCTAACCCTTACCCTTATCTAACCCACACCCTAACCTAACCCTAACATTTACCCTAACCCTAACGGTAAACCTAACCCTAACCCCCTAACCCTAACCCTAAACCTAACCCTAACATTAACCCTTACACTTACCTTTACGCTAAACCTAACCCTAACCCCTATTGTAACTGTAACCCTAAGCCTAACCCTAACCCTAACCCCTAACCCTAACCCTAGCCATTACCCTTACCGTAACCCTAACTCTAACCCTAAAGCTAACCCTAACCCTAACCCTAACTCTAACACTTACCGTTACCTAACTCTAAACCTAACTCTAACCCTAAACCTAACCCTAACCGTAACCCTTACCCTAACCCTAACCCTTTCCATAACCCTAACCCTAAACCTAAACCTAACCCTAACCCTAAACCTAACCCTAAACCTAACCCTAACCCTAACCCTTACCCTTACCCTATCCCTAACTCTAAACCTAAACCTAACGCTAACCCAAACCCTAAAACTTAACCCTAAACCTAACCCTAACCCTAACCCTAACCCTTACCCTAACCCTAACCCTAACCCTGAAACTTACACTTACCCTTACAATAACCTTAACCCTAACCCTAAACCTAACCCTAACCCTAACCCTAACCCTCACCGTAACCCTAATCCTAACCCTAACCCTCACACTAACCCTAACCATAACCCTAACCCTTACCCTAACCCTAACCCTAAACCTAACCATAACCCTTACCCTAAACCTAACTCTAACCTTAACCCCAACCCAAAACCTAACCCTACCCCTTACCCTTACCCTAACCCTAACCCTAACCATAACCTAACCTTAACCCTAACCCTAACCCTTACCCTTACTCTAACTCTTACCCTAACCCTAACCCTAAACTTAACGCTAATCCTTACCCTTACCCTAACCCTAATATTAACCCTAACCCTAAACCTCACCCTAACGCTAACACTTACACTTACCCTTACCCTAACACTTACCCTAACCCCAACCCTAACCCTTACCCTTACCCTAACCCTAAACCTAACCCTAACCCTAACACTTAAACTTATACTAACCCTAACCCCTAACCTAACCCTAACAATAACCCTAACCCTAACCCTAACCTTAACACTAATCCTAACCCTAACCCTTACCCTAAAACTTAAACTTACCCTAACCCTAAGGGAACCCTAACCCCTACCCAACCCCTAACAATAACCCTTACCTAACCATAACCCTTACCCCTTTCCTAACCCTAAACCTAACCCTAACCCTAAACTTAACCCTAACCCCTACCCTTACCCTAACCCTAAATCTAACCCTAAACCTAACCCTAACCCTATCCAAAACCCTTACCCTTACCCTAACCCTAACCCTAAACCTAACACTAAACCTTACCCTTACCCTAACCATAACCCTAAACCTAACACTAAACCTTACACTTAACCTAAACCTAACCCTAACCCTTACCCTAACCATAACCCTAAACCGAATCCTAACCGTAACCCTTACATTAACCCTAACCCTAACCCTAACCCTTACCCCTAACCCTAACCCTAATCCTAAACCTTACCCTTACCCTAACCCTAACCTTAAACCTAACGCCTAACCCTGAACCTAACCCTAACCCATACCCGTACCCTAAACCTAACCGTAACCTTAACCCTAACCCTAACACTAACAATAACCCTAACCCTTACCCTTACCCTAACCCTAACCTAAACCTAACCCTAACCCTTACACTTACCCTTACCCTAACCCTAACAATAACCCTAACCCTTACCCATACCTTCAACATAACCTTAAACTTAATGCTAACCCTAACCCTAAACCTAACCCTTAACCTAACACTAACCCTAATCCTTATCCTTACCCTAACCCTAAACCTAACCCTAACCCTAACCCTAACAGTTACCCTTAGCCTAACCCTAACCCTAACCCTAATCCTAAACCTTACCCTTAACATAAACCAACCCTAAACCTTAACCTAACACTAACCCTTACCCTTACCTTAACCCTAACACTAACCCTAAACCTTACACCTAACCCTAAGCCTTACCCTTACGCTAACCCTAACCCTAACCCAACCCCTAACCCTAACACTAACCTAACCCATACCCTTACCCTAACCCTAACCCTAAACTTAATCCTAACCCTAACACTAACCCTAACCCTAACTATTACCCTTACCCTAACCCTAACCCTAAAGCTAACCCTAACTCTAACCCTAACCCTTACCCTTACCCTAACCCTAACCCTAACCCAACCCTTACCCTAACACTAAACCTAACCCTAATCCTTACACTAACCCTATCCCTAACCCTGACCCTAAACCTTACCCTTTCGTAACCCTAACCCTAACCCTAACACTTGCACCTACCCTAACCCTAATCCTTACCCATAACATACACTAACCCTAACCCTAACACTAACCCCTAAACATAAAACTAACACTAACCTAAACCTAACCCTAACCATTACCCTTACCCTAACCGTAACCCTAATAATTACCCTTACCGTAACCCTAACCCTAAACCTTACCCTAACCCTAACCCTAACCCTAACCCCTAAACCTAACCTTAACCCTAACCCTTACCCTTACCCTTACCCTAAACCTATCCCTAACCCTAACCGAACACTTACCCTTACTCTAACCCTAACCTAACCCTAACGCTAAACCTAACTTTACCCTAACCCTAAACCTAACCCTAACCCCTAAAACTAACCCTAACCCTAACCCTAACCCTAACCCTTACCCTTACCCTAACCCTAAACCTAACCCTAACCTAAACCTATCCCTTACCCTAACCCTAAACCTAACCCTAAACCTAAGCCTAAACCTAACCCTTACCCTTACCCTAACCCAAAACCTAACCTAACCCTAACATTTACCCTAACCCCAACGGTAAACCTAACCCTAACCCCCTAACCCTAACCCTAAACCTAACCCTAACATTAACCCTTACACTTACCTTTACGCTAAACCTAACCCTAACCCCTATCATAACCGTAAACCTAAGCCTAACCCTAACCCTAACCCTAACCCTAAACTTAACCCTAACCCTTCCCCTTACCCTAGCCCTAACAATAACCATAACCCCAAACCTCACCCTATCCCTAACCCTAACCCTTATCCTTACACTAACTCTAACCCTAACCCTAACCCTAACCCTAATCCTAACCCTAACCCTAACCCTTACCCTTACACTAACCCTAACCCTACCAAAACCCTAAACCTTATCCTTACCCTAAACCTAACCCTAACCCTTACCCTTACCTTAACCCTAACACTAACCCTAACCCTAACTCTTACCCTTTTCCTAAAACTAACCCTAACCCTACCCGTAACACTTACCCCGACCCTAACCCTTACCCTAATACTTACCCTTACCCTAACCCTAACCCTAACCCTAACCCTAACCACTAACCCCAGACCTAACCCTAACCCTAACCATAACCCCAAACCTTACCGTAAACCTAACCCTACCCGTAACCCTAACACTTACCCTTACCCTAACCCTAACCTTAACCCTAACCCTAACCTAACCCTAACCCTAACCCCTAACCCTAACCTAACCCTAAACCTTACCCTTACTCTAACCCTAACCCTAACCATAACACTTACCCTTACCCTAACCCTAACTCTAACCCTTACCCTAACCCTAACCCAAACCCTAAATCTAACCCTTAACCCTAACCATAAACCTAACCCTTACCCTTACCTTAACCCTAACCCTAACTCTAACCCTAATCCTAAACCTAACCCTAACCCTAGCCCTTAACCTAACCCTAACCCTAACCCTAATCCTAACCCTAAATCTAAGCCTAACCCTAAACCTAACCCTTACCCTTACCCTAACCCTAACCCTAAACCTAACACTTACCCGTACCCTAACCCTAACACTAACCCTAACCCTTGCCCTAACCCTAACCCTAATCCTAACCCTAATCCCCAACCCTAATCCTAAACCTAACCCTAACACTTACCCTTACCCTAAACCTAACCCTAACCATAACTCTTACCGTAACCCTAACACTAACAATAACCCTAACCCTAACCCTAACCCCTTACCCTTACCCTAACCCTAACCCTAATCCTAACCCTAAGTCTAACCCTAATCCTTACCCTTACCTTAACCCTAACCCTAAACCTAACACTAACCCTTACCCTAACCCTAACTCTAACCCTAACCCTCACCCTTTCCCTAATCCGATCCCTAACC